>JADLZK010012459.1:0-113072 GCA_015847255.1 Hyparrhenia diplandra | reverse complement strand
GCCAATCCATCCCACCACTGGATACTTGACAATCTTGCATGAGCATATACACCTTCTCGAGACTTTGCCCACTTGCTTTGCAAAAACTCCGGAGATCCCATCCACTTTGCATGAACTTCTCACGTTTCGAAGAAAACTCTCCATAAACATGTAGTTGGTCCCAAATCTAGTGGCATTCCACTTGACCAACTCACCACCAATTGCTTTCCTCATCATATTATTCAACCCGCAATAGTTGTGCAACCAATTTGAAATTTTCTTGCACGCGGCTATCATACCCGAATGATCGGTCCGGTCACCAATATCCTTCAACATCAAGTTGATGGTGTGTGCAAGACAAGGTGTCCAAACAATGTGAGCCCACTCATGCTTCAGTTGGTTGCAAGCTTTCTTGTAGTTGGAGCCGTTGTCGGTCACCACATGGACAATATGTTTGGGGGCCAATCTCCAACACCACCGCCGAATCTCCCGAAAAAGGCACAACATTTATTATTTATATACATATATATAAACTAAAAAGAACAACATGACAACTATGTTTAGGAGGTGCACATACACCGTACAAGTACTTATGATCTTGACTTTTTCCAGTTGCATCAATAGACTTGTGAAACCATGTGATCCCATTGCAATAAATCATGAAGTTGATCACACTCATTCTAGTTGGGCCACCCAAGAATCACACATCAAAGTGACGCCATAGGTGGGCCAGTCCCTTCAAACTTGACGTACTTATCCTTCAAGTCTTTCTCATTCTCATCTAGGTACTTGCCATCGATCTCCCTTCCGGTGGGTGACGTGATGCCTTCACCTGAAACCAATAAGGGAATAATAAGAACACGGAAGAATAATGAGACCACCTGAAACCATCAATCTCCAAGTATAGGTACTTACCCCACTTCTGTGTCTCTCGGATGGCACCGATAAAGTACGGATTGTCGGCATTTCGTCCAGGTTGTCCTACATAATGGAACCACTTTGACCAAGCTTTACCAATAGCTTGCTTGGCATTTTTGCCCTTCTCGCGTCAGCCCCCCTATCAATCCTTGGTTGGGTCATTCCTCTGCTACCACCGCGGGCCGCCGGTAGTCCTCCAAAGACTACAGAGTCTCCCTGCGTGAACCCGATCTCCCCGCCGGCCGAACATCCTTTGAAGTGGATTGCTACGTCCACCACCACCACGCCACCTGCACCACCACTACCCCCTCCACGCTCATAATGTCCTCCTGTCTGCTGCACCCTCTGTTGGTACTCATATTCAGCTCTCGACTGCTCAACTGCTTGCTGCACCTGAGCCTCATATTCCTCCTCGCCCATGACATAGTTACCCTCCTGTGCAGCACTTTCACGTGCCAGTCTGTCACGAGCCCTGTCATTAGCCTTCTTCTTCGATTTGTCAAGGTCTCGCCGGAAGTAGTCACGCACATCCGGAGGCACATGATTGCAATGCAACACCTCGGACCAGCGGCCAGCCAAGTCTTTGCTTGAACCTTGTGCAACCACCGCCGGATTTTTCGGTGTGACAGTAGTTGCACTTCCAACCTGGAGCAAGATTTTCACCGTGCTCCCAGACCGGGTCTCTCGGTCTCCCAGACATTGTCTACCTGCATAAACCATACGGACAACACAAAGTCACCAACAATATATATTTATATAATAGAAACCAACAATATATATATACAATATATCTATATAATATCCATACAATATATACCTACAATATATATATATACAATATACCTAAATCAAAAAAAAAAAAAAAAACCTCGGTCCCGGCTAACGCGCGCCCGGTCGGAAACCGGAGAAACCGCTCGATAAACCGAGCGCAGTCCGCCGGTCACCGGACGGCGCGGCGCGGCGCTGATAAGCCGCTCTCGCCGCCGGAAACCGCTGCTCCGGGGCGGTTTCCGGCCGCCGCGGCGGAAGGCGGCGACGGGCGGGCGGGCGGACGCGGGCGGACGCGAAGCGGATAAGCTTCGGGGGCGCGTTTGACCCCCGGCGCTTGCCCACGCCTTATCCGCAGCCGGGGAGGCCAATGGGCCTCATGGGCCTTGACGGGCGGCCAGCGCGCCGCGTTTTTTTTTTTAAACTTCAATTCAAATTTTTTATACCAAACGAACTCAAATTTGAAAAAAATTTTACACCATTGGCTTCTATAAATCACGAACTATTTTACGTAATTTTTTCAACGATTTTTTTTCAAATTTTACATTTTGAATTTGGCTTCTTTTAAACCGCCGGTCCGTAACGGACCGACCGGTTTTTTTTCGGTAATCAGCGGTTTTACCGCGTAAACCGAGCGGGAGAAAAAAACCGTGGCCACATCCACACTGGGAGCGAGTGGAAGACGAAGGCTGCCTTTTCAGAGGTTACTGTGCTTGGAAGTGAGACGGTTTTGAATGATTTGATGGAGCTCGGCTTGATGGAGCTCGGCTTGTATGCGTATGTGCTTGCTTGTATTTGTTTTCTTTAAGGTCCTCTGTGCAATTTTGTTTAGACAGATGCCTCTGTGTCCTGTTCGATCGTATCTGTACACGTACGTGTACTTGTATGCGTATGTGCTTGCTTGTATTTGTTTTCCTTACCTGAGTAATACAGATATGGTTTATCAAAAAAAAAAAAATCCATATATACAAACAGTCACGTGTTGTGCACCCGGCTCTTCAGCATTGGTCAAAGAGTTTCTGCATTCTGGAACAGGAACTAATGATCTTGATTCTGTTGACAGTAATGGGGGTACAGTAAGTTTAAGTGAGCTGAATGAAGGGACCTATTGGCCTACGGTGTTTCCTAGCGATCGCATCGCCGAGTAAGCTCTCAGCAAAAACTATTTCAGTGTACCAACGAGCAAAGCGAAGCCCATGGGCCATGGCACATTATTCTACCACCAACCTGGGCTGTGAGTCTGTGACAAATATTATGGTTGGGGCCATCCCACATAGTTTTTTTTTGGGCAATCCACGCAGAATTGAAACTGGTTGACCGCATAGGTGAGCTCAATCATCGGGGAGAACGCGTGGAGACAACGTTCACGAAGACGGACAGTATGCTGTAGATGAGGATCGAACTCCTTGTCATAACTCCCATTTTTTTTTTAAGGGGAGATCAAGGAGGCTTTATTCCATGTTTGCGACAAAGCCCTGGGTTCCTGCTCACTTTTTCGGAGACACTAGGAGCTATGTGGCAAGAAGGTCTACGTGGTGAGGAAGTGTCAACAAGTATCAACGAGACTTTGATCATTTTGATCCCCAAGGTGTCAAGGCGAGGAGATCGGTCAATTTCGGCCTATAAGCCTATGTAACATGATATACAAAGTAGCCTCCAAGGTGTTGGTCAATATTAATCAAAAGAAATCTAATTCTATTTTGCAGATAATTTTCAGAGGTACGTATTGGTTACGCTACTGGGCCCAGCAGTAGCGTGACGAGACAGCCAAGGAAGCACTCTCAACGATAAGCAAGAAATTAGAATTTATTGCTTTAGAGATATCCAATAGAGGATGAAAACATTTATATTGTTTGAATTAGCTTCCTTGTCGTTTTGTGACCAAGGCTTTCTCTTTTTTTTTCCTAAAATTTATAATAATTGGTTGTGTACATCTTCGGATAGAGAGGCTGGATTTTATTATCCATTATCTAAAAAAAAGGTTGAAGGTTATCTTGCCAGACAGTTTTGGAGGAGCAATAAGTCTTCTTCCAGGTCTGACTTATTGCAAATAATATCATGACTGCCTATGAGTTCTACACTTTATGAAGCCGAAGAGGGCCAATGGCTTGAGGTGATATGCCTTGATGTTGGATATGAAGAAGGATCAGATTGTGTTGAAATGGGGATATATCTAGCTGCCATCATGGGCCGGTTAGAGCAAGTTTAATAATCACGCCCGCTCGCCGGCATCTCACGCGGTGATGTGGCGCGTGTTGTTGGTGGGGCCATCAACATTTAATGCCAAGGAGAAATCTCAGCCAACAGCAGGCGTTGCAGCGCGGTTTAATTCGTTCTCGCCGGCTTGGGCGGGCGCTTCGCGAGACGCTCACTTCTCTCTCTCTTCGTTTCTCTCTCTTACACATCGGATTTCGCCGGCTATCCGCCCCATACTATACTCGCTCTTAGGCTTCCGTCAACGTTGGGTGGATACAGTCATGAGGTTTGTCATGTCTGTCTTGTTTTCAGTTCTTTTTAATGGTGATAAGTTCGAGAGTTTGAGAGTGACAAGGAGATCCAATTCCCCCCTATTTATTTCTACTAGCACCAGAGGGCATCACGTGCCTTTTGAAGTAAAAAACCCAATCATTAGTGCTCAAAGGAATTACGGTGGCACCAATCATTAGTGTTCAAAGGAATTACGGTGGCAGCAATCATTAGTGTTCAAAGGAACTACGGTGGCACCAATCATTAGTGCCTTTAATTTTGAAGTCAAGAACAAAGCAAAACAGGGTAATACAATCATGTCCGAAAAAACTACATATCATGCCTCCAGAAGAGAAAGTTACCAACTGATCGAGCGGCAAATTTGAACACCTTTTATTTTAGGATAACAACACTGTAAAAAGATTATCATACCAATTAATCTCCTCAATCCTGATCAATGGGCGTGATGACAGGTAGGGCTGTCGCTGGACGGGCTTTCGACGAGATCGCCATCAAAGTTGCCCTCACAGAGCGCGAACGCGGTCTCCAGGTTGGCAGCGATGCCAGCCATCGCCGGCCGGTCCTTCCCTTGCAACCGAACGCAGTGCACCGCGATGAAGGCAACCAGCCCCAAGGCCTCGGCCTCGTGCTTGGCCGGCTCCGGCATGCGCGGATCGAGGACCTTGCCAAGCTCCCCTGAGATGATGCTGGGAACGGCGAAGTCCACTACGCTCATGGGGCTCGCGCCCTCAGCCTCCTCCAAGATGGCAGGCTTCCCTGTCAACACCTCCAGCATCACCACACCGAAGCTGTACACGTCGCTCTTCAGGGTGAGGTGGTGTAGGCTGTTGTACTCGGGGTCCATGTACCCAACCGTAATGAATCCGGCGAAATCGTCGGTCCGGCGCTGCGCTTGGAACTCTTCGAGCGACAGCCCGAAACCGGACAAGCGCGCTCTCCAGCTTGCATCCAGCAGGATGTTGGACGACTTGATGTCGCGGTGGATGATGGGCCCCACGGCGTACGAGTGCAGGTAGTCGATGCCGCGGGAGGCGTCCAGCAGGATCCTGATCCGCAGCTTCCACGACGACATTACAAGAGACGACTGCGACGACTGAGAAGGTTCAGCCTTGGGCTTGGGGTGCAGGTGGTCGTAGAGAGCGCCGTTCTTCATGTACTCGCAGACCAGCAGGAGTTCCTTGTTCTCCGCGCAGTAGCCGACGAGCTCGACGAGGTGTTTGTGGCCGAGGCGGGACAGGAACTCCACCTTTGACAGGAAGTCTCTTTCCTGGAATCGGCGGTGGTCGCGCGTTTCCGACACCCCGCGTTTGATGGCCACCTCGCGCCCGTCAGGAAGATAACCGCGGTACACAGTTCCAAAACGGCCCTCTCCGATCTTTGCCTCCAGTGAGAATCCCATGGTCGCTGCCTCCATTTGCGTAAAGCTGAACTTCTCGGTAGGGTCTCGCACTGGCAATGGATGACTGTCTTCAGCGAATTGGAATTCGCCCTCCTCAAATAATTCACCTCTGCCGCCGCTGACCTCAAATTCAGCTCTGCCGCCGACGTCAAATAATTCACCTACGCCGCCGCCGCCGCTACCACCGCCACCATCACCTAAGCCGCCATCGCCGCCGCTGGCACTGTAGCGGGGGCTGACATCGCCGCCGCCGCCGCCGAAGCAGCCGAACCAGTGTTTGCCGCCGTCACCGCTGCGGCCGCCGAAGCAGCCGAACCAGTGGTTGCCATCTTTGTCATGGTAATGGCCATTGTTGTCATGGTAATGGGCCCTTCTTAGTGACGACGACGACAGTCTGCTATGCGGCCTCTTTAGAAATGTGCACGACAGAAATTTCTTGACGCGCGATAGCCGAGGGAACAAGCCCCGCACATGGAACCTATTCAGCGAGCCATAAGATATTATGCCGTTCCCGGTAGTTGTGCTAGATGATGGCATCTCTTCCACGCGAGTCAATATCTGGTCTCCAGGTGGCCAGCTTTTCTCATTGTTGACGTTGCAATTTGTGGTTTCCAATCTGTCAAGTCTCTCGATAATTTCCCTTGATGTAGGCCTTTCTTCTCGGTTAATTTTGATACAGCATAGACCGATTTCAAGACAACATTTTATTTGCTTGCAATCTGTTTCTGATAGTGCTCCTCCCAACCTGTTTCTCCAATTATTAATTACCTGCAGATTTAACAATGAAAAAGACCTATTAATTGTATGTCCATCCAAGGACCTCCATTTGTGTATAAACTGTAAAATAATAAACACAATTTCTTACACCATCTATAAACTGCGGGTAGGAAGTTGCAGAGCTGAAACTGAAAATGTCGACCTTGGTCCCAGTTATGATTTCTGTGATTATTACTCCCAAACTGTATATGTCTGCCTTAGCTGTGACTTTTCGTCCAATTAAATATTCTGGTGCCATGTAACCACTGCATGTTATCGAGAAAATTGTCCGACCCTTGTAAGAGCTAGCTACAACGAAGAAATCTCTAGAAACAATAGATGGTTACAACATGACAATGCACTTACAGTGTCCCCAAAAGAAAAGTAGCGATTTGAGTTTTGTCATCTTCGAACAGTCTCGACAGACCAAAATCAGTAATTTTTGGCCCCATGTATTCATCGAGCAATATGTTTCCTGGTTTTAGGTCCAAGTGAATTATGGAAGCACCAAACTGGCATTGGCATTCTTCGTGAAGATATAGTAAACCACAACAAATCCCTTTAATTACTTTGTAGCGTATGGGCCAGTCATCCCGAGAAGATTCATCTGCATTCGTAATGCAGCCCTATGTCAAATTCCTTAACGAGATCCGCAAGGACCGCAACCATAATGCATATGTGCATGCACAAATGCATTTATTTTATCATTATTTCAGTACTTATTAGTATAGTTTCTAATTAGTTGGTTAGGCACCCCAACTGATGATATAGTAATAAAACCAGAAGTTAGACTATCTTATACAATACTAATTAATAGAACCTCCGCGTTAATCACAAGATATGCTTATAAAAAAGAAAAATCCTAAATTTTCTCACAAAATAAGAAAGATCCAACTGTCAATTCAGATTATTCTAATAATCATTGGTAATAATAGTAATTGGATCTATTTTCTGTTAAGAGAAAATGCCCACCCTTGCCATCATAAAAGCAACTTATAGTAGCCTAAAATATGCATCTAAATTACTTACCTTTTTTTTTTTTTATATCTAAATTACTTACCTAACTCATATACCCATCATCCTATAATAAAGTGCATTCTAAAAATTTTAAGCCGGCTTAAGGAACACTCACATAACGCATATACCCATGGCTTATTTTAATTAAGGAATTTCTCCTCTAATCATGATTTCCTTTTTTAACATTTTTTCCAAATCTAAACATATAGTCCTTACATAGAATGCATTATATTTCAGTATTAATTTTAGAAGTCACAATGCACTATATTTCAAAACAGAGGGACAGAGTATGTCAACTATGAAACATAGCCTAAAGTAAATCCTCAAATTTGTATCTAAATTTCCTAGCCTGCCATTATTATGGATAATGTAACTATGTAAGTTCCACTTAATAAATTATCATTTCTGCTATTATTAATAAAAAGAACTAAGATCCACTTCAATGTACACCCAAGTTTTCACAGCATACTTAAGACACAAAAAAAAGTGTTATGCAGAATGAGAAAAACTATCTATGGACTGAAAAGAAAACATATAGGTTAACCGATAAGTTTATCGGTTATCATAGTGGGACAAGGACTACATAGAATCTATCCGGCAATGTTAGAAAACGAATAGAGAGAATGAGCGCATAGATAAGTAATTTTGATTAATTTTATGTACTAACTAAGCACAAATTTCTAATATACTTTTGTCTCCTAAAATTCTAATCTTTGTAGGAGCACAAGTTGATGGACTAGTAATACCTAATTAAGAAGTTTTCTTTGGAAATAGTGAAGCATTAACAAATGAAAATTTGTGGTATGATGACCAAAGTTATGGAACACAGAGTTTATATGGACACCAACACTCCCACAACGATATTGTTAATGCAAGCAATTTCAAACTAAGTTGTTTTCCCTTCAACAATGGTATGAGAAATAAATTATTGATGTTCAACTTGTCAAGATAATAAACAAAACAGTTATGTAAATATGTATTGAGTATTTTGTATCATTTTATAGACCAAATGACCAATCTCAAAGATCATAATAAGTTGACAAACACTTCATATTGCTCCCTCCATCCCAAATTGTAAGTCATTCCAAAAATCTTGGAGAGTCAAAGCTTTTCAAGTTTGACTAAATTTATATGTAACATTCATGATCCAACTAAGTATCATTAGACTCTTTATACCTATTTGATGTAATAAATTTTGTAGTTTTCTCTACAATTTCGGTCAAACTTGAAATGCTTTGACTCTCCAAGATTCTTGGATTGACTTAAACTTTGGAATGGAGGAAGTATATGAGATCATCAATTGAAAGTTAAAGAAAGTTATAGTTGTAATACCTGAAAGATACCTATCTAAGCTTCCATTTGGTAGGTACTCCAAGCGAGATCAACTTTTGTTGCATCGTCTCAAAGAAAAATGTATTTCCCATCGAGCTTTACACATTCATTTTGTGCTTCATAACAATAGCCTAGAAATCGTACTATGTTGGGGTGCTTAAGCTCCATAAGATGAGAAACCTCATTCTCAAATTGCATCTCAACTCCAGGCTTTAACATCAGCCTTTTTATGGCAACCATCTCTCCATTTTGAAGCACTCCCTGTTTAGAATATGTTACTATATTTTCTTTAGATGAAAGAGGAACAAAAAAGTAGGAACAAAAAATGGCTTCAAAATGTCTAGTGTTGCGTTTCCTAAGCGCAAAGTGCCAAAAAGGCAAGAGCACTGGGAACCACAAAGTTGACTTCCCACAACGACTTCGCCGGAATTGTTACATTCCAGCCTACCATCGCCACGGGATGTCGGTGGCATTCTCGTAGCATTTACGTAACAAGTCCGCAAGCGCACGGAAATACCGTTGTAGCATTTCACCCGGAGATATTCAGGTATCGTTATTTATATTTTCCCAAAGGAAGGCATGGTGTAGGACTCTAGCGGGGGGCATGAACAAGACAACATGTCTATGCAGTTGACCAATACTCAATACGAGGGTAAGTCATGATAGTTTAAGATAGTGTGACACACACTTGGGCCAACCTCAAGGATAAAAAGGAAAATAAAGAATAAAGAATATTCCTAAGTGGAGCAGGCATTCTAAAGTAGCTGTGCAAAGAACCAGTTAATAATCATGCAAACATAGATGACTAGAGTTTTAGGCTGAGAGTGAGATGGACAGGGGAGACCTCCCGGAGCATCCGCCCCGAAGGAAGGCATTTACGAACTCCTACAAAGACACACGAAACGTGGGGGATTTCAAGGGACGGACAAGGCTTGTCACGACCAAGCCGCCTACCCCCTCAACCGTGGCATGCACTCATATTCGAAGGATACCCGGCATCCGGACACCACGTCGCATACTAGGACACTACTCATGTCCCCATGGCCCCCACCCTACGGATGGACGGAATAGAACACGAGCAAACCCCGAAGGGCACAAACGAACTCGCCACCTCAAGACAACTCTTACTCTACTCAAATACATGGCACGAATGGTTAGGCCCTAAGTTCTATACGACTAACCACGACATAGGAACTATAGTCTAGTTCTTCTATCATGATTGTGTCGAGAACAACATGTCAAGAATATAACATGTAAATACTCTAGCTCTATTGCACAAGCATATGAGATCAAGACTTGAGGATAAACCATAAATGTATTCATACCGAATATTCCTTCTCCCAAGTACAAGCTCTCCAATGAAGCTTAGCCTTGCTCCAAATACTACTAAAGACTAAAAGAACTAGAGAAGTGGAGGAGTAGAGAGGAGAGGAGAAGAAGAGTAGAAAGTGAGGAGGCTCCAAATGGTGTGTGTTGAGAGAGGGAGAGAGGGGGCCTACTTATACACTTGGAGGAGGGGCCTAAGTGCTAATTTACATCAAAACCGACCTGGTAAACCTTCCTTGTATGCGCAAACCGACCAACGCAGGGCGGGAAACCCCGTTTGGAAAGTGCACGAACCGCCTCCCCGAGGCTGGGCCGAAACCGCCTCAGGGAGGGTGCGGCCGCACCAGGTGGTGCGCGCGCACCCCCCTGGGCTCGGCCTGGCCCGGGTCTCGGTGGGGTGTCGTCTTTCGCCCGAAAAGTTGTGGGCGGGCTGTGCTCGCCCGCATTTGATGTTTTGGGTCGATTTGCTCTTAGGCTTGGGTTTTGCAATAATGCGCTTTCTCGGAAGGCGTACTTTGGTCGATTTTTCACTTGCTTTTATTATAAATCTGCAAAATAAAATACAAGATACTACAAGTGGAATTTATTAGTGATAAATGCATATGAGTATAAAAAGGTTTAATTTTACTCCCTTTATGATAGTAAGTTGACGGAAAAAATATGTCGTTGGTTACCGTCAACATCTAGCCAGCTTACAATAAGATGAAAATATTCATTTCGCTCTATGGACAGCCAAGAGAAAATTCAAAGATCTCTTCCTATTGCATATGTGCGACGTATTGTTACATTTATAGATTCAAGAGGACAAAAACGGCATGATTTAAATCTTACCTTGTACACCTGACCGAAACCACCTTCACCAAGTAATCGCTCATCGAGAAGTTATTTGTGATCCGGCTCAAGAATACTAGTGGTAGACTGCAAGGTTCTGAATTTTTGTCAATCATTATTTTCCTCAGTACTTCATATGTACTAGTGCTAGACCCGCCCTCCATTTTTTCCTCACTACAGAACCATAATAGCAAACATTTTGGTCAACCTCATGCTAGGGTGCATACATAGTGCCTTTGGTAAAATGTGTTTTTATAAGCTATAAATAAATGATTTCCGCCAACAAGATAATTGTACAACACAAGGAAAAAAATGAGTGTTACCGTACATATAAAAACTCAAAACATAAGTCATGCATCCATCAAAAGATATGATCGATTTGCACAAATAAAGAGTGTTCAATCTAAGATTATATCTCTCAGTGTTGCGATGTTTTTTATAAGTTGGTGTAGACAGGGGAGAAAAAAGAAAATAGATTGTTTTTAGTAAAAAAACATTTTTTTTTTTGACAATTGTGTACAAATTTTTTCTTAGTAAATCTTAAAAACTTCTGTGCAGGCCTTACTTTGAGGAACTTATTAGATCTACTTTTAGAGTCAATTGTAATGTTGTGATGACAAGAAAGAAGACATTGTCTTTGCTAGCCACACATTGGAGCCACCGATAATGGTCTTCTTCATCTGGTGGTCTTATGTTTTTAGGATTACAACTAAGTTTATTTGGCTTTGAGGCTTTTAATGCTTAAGCATTTATAATAATATTTTTGTCCGATTCCTCACTTGTGGGGATGAAGTCGGGCCGATATTGTCCCATTATCTAAAACAAAGGAATTACATCTCTTGTATTCACACACCACCTATGTGATTGTAGAAAAAATAGGATTTATGGAACAATGGTATTGTGTTGAGTCTCATAGGCCAATTATATAGAAGTACAATAATGGGGATAAAAAGGCAACTTTAGAGATGAGGCAAGCCATGATTACACAATCCTAATCTACCATATCTAAAGATACCACAATATACTCGAGAATCTCTGAACTCACAATGAGAAGAACAAAGATTCCGGGATCAAAGAAGAAACCGATGCAAACTAACATCCCAATGCAGCCATAACAGTTGATGCATCATGGATTCTATAGTTGAAATGAAAGCCAGTGAGAGGTTTTCTCAAGAAAAGCAGTAGCCCTTTGTGCTGATTTGAGGTAGCCAAGCATGATTGTGAGTAGTTGTGGTCGAGAATGTCATGCTAAAAAGAAATGCTCAATTTTTTATATGCCTAAAAAGAATGCCTCTACTTCTTGACATGATTTATTAGACTCACCCATATGCAACCAAGTTTCTTGTGACAATGCTATTGTAGATTCATGCACACATAAGGTTGAAATGGAGAATGAGATGCTCAAGCAAGAAGTTGCTCGCTTCACCTTTCAAGTAAAAGGCAAGGCGGTGCAAACCCAACTTCATCAAGATAACACCGTCAAGGGAGTGAAGAAGCTTGATGAAGGACAAATCGTGGTTTGTCATGTGTGCCACAAGGAAGGACACAAGTCTTTTGAGTGCAAGGTGAAGCATGAGGGAGGAGCCAAAACCAAAACCAAAAACAAAAACAAAAACAAAAAGCAAACAAGCAAGCTCTCCAACACCTACACCAACAAGGTGAACAAGAAAGCCTCCACATATCTTTTGAAGAAGAAGCAAAATGACAAGGTGGTGGCAGTCAAGGTGAAAAAAGTTAGCCAAAAATGGGGCCAAATGCATTTGGGTGCCAAAAGGTATCATTTCAACCATGAAAAGCACCAAAAAGGTTTGGGTCCCTAAAAGGAAGTGAGAAGTCCAATGGACTACGGGGAATTTGGAGACATGATAAAGTTTGGATGCATTTCATTGGGTGCATCATATTGGACAAGGTAATTGCCAAGTGGGTAAGTGGAAATTATGTACCCAAATTCCCCTCCCATGTTAGGTAACTAGATTTAAACTCATGCAATTTCAATGAGCATCTAGTTCCTTTTATGCCTAGATTTGCATTTGCACGTTTATATTCTTGGCATGCATTCACTAGGTAAATCATATGGTAGGGTTGCTCGGTAACTCTCTTATTCTTGGAGCAAACCTACATGGTTTAAAAATGTTTTGGAGCATGGCACATAGCTTGTCTTTCATTTGATTATCCAAGACGTGCCAAAGTCTAAATTGTAGATAGTATTCCCCTAGGCCCCATGTCATCTTTCAAGTGACATGCTAATTTAATTCAATGTGCATATCTCCTACAAGTATTCCATGCTTGTATGCACAAATTTAGGGGGAGGGCTGTCTACAAGTTGGATCTTTTGCTACTAATACTATTTCAAGCTTATCATGTGTGTAGTAGTCTCATTGCAAGGAAAATGGAGTCCCCAGAGATGAGCATCATGCTTTGATAAATCACCATTCAAGTGGTGACAATCCAATTGATGTCTTCATGTGGTATCTCTATCACAATCATTTAAATTGGATATTTATATGCTTTAACCATGTATTATATAGATTAAACTCCTTTGTACATTAATTTGCCAATTATGCATATGCTTTGCCTTCCACTATTTGTATGCATATATTTAGGGAGAGTTTAATCTATGTAATGTAAGAGTCCAGTTTTGTGACTTATTCCACTGTACATACAAAGGTTCAGAAATTTGACCCTCCCTTGAGCTACTAATGTCTTCCTTTTTGGTGTTTGAATCCAAAGAGGGAGAATTCGTAGGACAAAAAGCAAGCCCAAATTCATTGATCAAAGGAGGAGATTCTAATTGGGAATGGTCCATGAAAGGGAGAATTGTGGATTATGGATTTAGGGGGAGTATAAGTCCATAATACCACTAGGGGCCATGAGCAAGGACAAGATGAGTCCATAGTATTGTCTTTCAGTTAAATATCTTTAGCATCATATGAACTTGTCCTTGCATTGCATCCTAGCTAGTAGATAGTTTAAATTTTTGGTATCTATTATCATTTGCTTGCTTTGGTCGTGTTGTCATCAATCTCCAAAAAGGGGGAGATTGTAAGAAAAATGGATCTCGGCCCATTTAGTATGGATTTTGGTATTTGAATGACCAACATGACCAAATGAGACTAATGAGTTTCCAAGTCTTTATTATGTAGTCTCATAGGATGCAAGACATGATTTGGACTAAGGCGGCGTACTTTTCTAGAGATTTTATAGTCTCATATAAGAAACTTAATGAAAGACCCCAAGAATCAAGCAAAGTCCAAGAATGAAGGTGGAACCAAGCTCGATGAGAAGATCATGAAGAAACAAGTCAAACGGAGGGTTTCGGCCACAACAGACGTAGCCTGCTAACGCGTTCGGTTTGCTTCTGACGCATCAGTTGCAGCCCAACGATGCGTCCGCTAGTCTCAGCAGCTTTTGGGTGACTTCAACCTAAGCACCTGACGTGTCCGGAGTAGAGACCCGTAGCATATGGTGCTGCCTCTAACGGTCATATGGCCAGCAGTGCGTCCGGAGCTACTACAGAGGGCGTGTTCAGAGAAGAAATTAGCACACAAGGACCTCTTAGGTCAAGCAGCGGACACATGAGGTAGAGCGTTCGGTGTTGTCTGACAAGAAGCAATGGTTAGCTCCAACAGTCGGGACACGACGACAACGGTCGAATTAGGGCAGTAAACGCGTCCGGAGGAACTTACTGCGCGTCCAGTGCTTGTCAGAATGCTGAATTTCGCCTCCAACGGCTTTATTCTCATTTGAGGCTATAAATATCCCATCCAGTCGGCCAAATGAGAGGAGTGAGAGTTGAGGGTCATATCTAGGGAGCTTGTACGCCATTTTAGTACTCTCCACTTGAATAGTGCTTAGTGATACATTTGGTGATTAGCAAAAGTGTGCTTTGCGAAGTGCTTAGGTTGATTAAACCACCGCTTATGCACTTGCTCTAGGCTTAGTCTTAGTGTTAAGTGAGATTTGTGAATCTCTCAAGGGTTGTACATCGGAGGAGCTTGTAGTCTTGCGAGATCACACCAACCAAGTTTGTGGTGTGGCCGCCACCGTACACCGAAGGGAACAAAGCCCACGGCCAGAAGCTTGATAATGAAGATGACAGGGAGCATCCGGGAGAGGCTTGCCTGAGGGCACGTCGGAGACCCACTTGCACATGGGGAAGGCCTTAGGCTATCCACGGAGTTACCCCGAGCAGGAGCTTGGCCCTTGTGAGGGATTCCTTGCGTGGGGCTCCAACGAGGATTAGGGGACACTAGCGTGCTTCTCGATGCCTCGGTAAAATACCATAGTCATCAACGGGAGTTTGCACCTCTACCACCTTTACCTTCCGCATTACTATTTTCATTACCTCTATTAATTGATTTTTTTCCTAGCTAGTTGATAGGATTGGAACTTAGGGTGCAAAACTCTTTTATGCGATAGATATAGCAACACATGTAGCAAAATCGTAATTGCACATAAATATAGTTTACTTTATTGCAATAGGTTTTGATAAGGTGAAGCTAGATGACATAATTAGAAGTAGAATTTTAAGTTGCCTAATTCAACCCCCTCCTAGGCGTCACGATTCCCTTCACCAGAGGCTACCTAGACGAAGTTGTCTAGGATTGGACCAAAGGTAGGACCGCCAAAATTTCATGATGAGACCTCTCGGCACCTCCTAGAGGCCGTTTCCATCCATCTTCTAGAACATTCATCCACCGACTATGGGATCACATCTTAGCCAGTGGTGAAGGTCGGTTTGATCAAAGGGCTCATGTTCACCCTATGGGACTATAAATAAAGAGGCGGCACCCCGTTAGAACAATCCTAAAACCCTAATTCATTATTTTCTCTATTGAGTATCAAGAGGGGTCCCTTGAATGGATCTACCTCATAGCCAACAATCAAGATTAAAGTAGTTTAGAGAATTAGTCTAGTTCAAGATAGAAAGATCTAGTTGAAAGTAGAGATCTGGAGGAGTACTGGCCTATCAGATCTTCCTTTTCTTCCTCGTACTTGATGGCTTCCCGAGATTGTCCCGTAATCGACTTCTTATTGAGATAAGTAATTTGTTCTTATTGTTCTTTATGTTCACATTTCTTTTTATTACTTTAATTTTGGTTGCTCTTGATTGCAGTAGTAAATCGTAGTGTAAGCATGGTGCTTAGACTAGGATTACTTATGGGGTGCACCTTATTAGCCGGAAATGCGTGGTAGATCGCGGGTGTGGCGAACTGTTGAATCCTTTGTAGGTCACCTCCGTTAAATTGCTTTGGTAGCCTTTTGTCTACTCTTATATAGAATCAATTTTGTCTTTGTACTTTAAGAGTTAGTGGCCTTAATAGAACAATAAAAAAAAAGCTGTTGAAGTTTGAGCTAGATAGCTTGGATGAGTCTCATGTATCTTTCTAGTCGTTAACCTTGATTGTGAAGTGGGTTAAGTTTAAAAGCTTTTAGTTATAGTCATTTACTATTCCTTTAGGTTTGATATTAAAACAGGGTTAATCTTGGTGAAGTGCTACAATGGTATTCTATCTGTGCGCTTGCGGATATTCTATCTTTTTGTGTGCTTATACAAATACCAACAACAACCACAATCAAATCAAACAATTTAGCTTCATAGCCAAAACCCTTTAGAGTAGGAGTAACATAGATTCAATGAGTTCTTTAGGCGAGCAAGGTCACATCGATCTTGGCCGACCTCTTGTGTGTTTGTAAGTTCCGCCACCATTTTTCTTGCTTAAGTCGTCCTGTACGTGTTTAGAGACATTGTACCCACTGCTTTGGTAGGTTCAAGATTGATCTTTGTTCAAAATTGAGTATGACTTGTGTGTGTTTAGAGACATTGTACCCCACTGCTTGACTAGATCAAGGTCACCGACTCTAATTGATGTAGGGCCTGTGCACATCCATATGCACCCCACTGCATGAATTTAGATCAGATCTAGTCATCAGCTGTGTTTAAGCTTGGTAGGGTTTTTATAGATTCATTAAGTTACCAACTTGTTGCTATGCACTTTTCATGATTATTTGATCTTAGCAATGTTAATCTACCCATCTTGTGTTGGATATATCATTTGTTTAATGCATGATCAGTTATCAGCTCTATCTAGGTCTGGCACCCTAGTAGATTGATTAAGTTGTCAATGTTGCTTGTTGCTTTCATGATTTATTTAATTACAGCAGCATCGCTTTGCCTGATTGAGATTGATCTAGGTCAGCTCCATATCTTTTTAACCCAATGTTTATTGATCTAATCTGATTCCATTCATATTTTAAACGATGTGTTACGCTTTATTAGCCGTCCTTTTTCAATCTTGATCATACATGGCATTAACCCTGGGCATTCGGGTTACCCGAAATGTTCGGGTTAGGTAATTCGGGTAACACAAATTTCAGGTAATAGAAAATGCTACCCGATTTAAGCCCCGAAAAATCACAACCCGCAATTTCAGGTACCTGTAATTTGGGGTTCAAGTTCGGGTATTACCCGATATACCCGAGGTTCACCTTCAGTGGTCATGGGTGAAGGGTGGCGGTGTGGAGCTATCGGGACCCCAAGATCAACGCGAGGTGTCCTAGTGAGGGCAGGGTGCAGTAGGTGATGCTGAGACGCGGACCGGTGCCACCAGCGACGCAAGCTCCTGCTCATCCTTTCTTGACGCGCTCCTCACTCCTCGTCCCTCGGTTTGTGCCCCTCACTCATCGGTCCTCGCCTCGCCCCAGCCTGTCCACTACTCAAAGGATCGCGGTAGCGACGCAAAGCCGCGCCACCGTCCCTAGAATGCCCTGCAAATTCATGGCTTCCAGAGGACTCGAGGTGAGTCATGGTGGGGGCCTGGGCCTATACGTGGGGATCCTTTGTGCTAGGATGAGTGTTGGGCCATTTTCTATTGGTCCAAATGAAGTGAACTAAATTGAGAGGGTTGTTGTATGTTTCTGTACATGTCGGGTATATTGGGTAATTCTGGTACCGTGAGTTGCTACCCGAACTACCCGAATTAATTTCGGGTATCTCAAATTAATATCCAAACTACCCAAAATATTTTCGGGTCCGGGTAGTTCGGGTTTGGATAATAGGTATCGGGTATTTTACCCGAGTGAACAAAGTGTCCGCCCGCCATGGAAAAGATTGGGGGTGTCACGCAAAAAGAACTAGTGGAGATTCCCCGCGTGTTCTTTGAAAATGAAAAAGAATTCTATGAGTTACAATATTATCACACCCTTCTATTCTTTTTCTTTCTTCTTTTTTCATTTTTTATTATTTTTTTCTTTTATGAGTTACAATATTACTATCACCCTCCTATTCTTTTTCTTTCTTCTTTTTCCTTTTTTATTTCCTTTTTTATTTTTTTTTTTTTTTTTCTATATACGAACGGGTTTCACTTATAATTTTATCAAAATATATACACGTGAGATCTTGTTTTAAAGGATTTATTAAAATAAATTTAATGGTGTAATCAGAATTTGATTTATTTTTTTGTTTCATGAGTTGTAACTTTTTTTATGCTCATAGACATGTGGGGCATGCTGATGACGTGACGTAAGGAAAGGTTATTGGGCTGGTGAGGTGGCATGTCGGTGGGGTGTTAGTGGGATGGTGAGATGGCGTGCTTGCATGTTAAGAGAATTAACTAGTGGGGTTGCAAACATAAGTTTTATAGATTATGTAGTATTGGATTTAATCAAAACCAATCCATCGACTAGAAAACCAAACAACCGTATCTTTTCTTGCCTACTCGCCTAGCCTTGTTGGGCGGGATTAGGAAATTATTGCCCACAGCCCACCTAGCTTATCTAGCGGAGAAACCAACCATGGCGTTTTTTTAGAAAAGGAAACCATGACGTTAATACGTGATTACTAAAACGGAAGAAAAATTAGTCGCAAAAAAAACTGAAGACAAATTTGGAAACGCTGAGAGAGAAAAAAAAAAAACTAAGCCGAGCAAAGATCCAAGAACTGAGAAATCTAACCATCGAGCACTTACCTGGCGAAGGCTTCTGTCCGAGAAGCCAGAGCTGCTGCTGCTTCTACAAAGTTTTGGATCTTTCTCCGCCAGCCTTTGCTACGGCCTGGCTGGGAGAGTTGATGGTAGAAGAAGGCGGCTTATTAGGCATTTGGTTGGCTCATTGGCTACTTGTTCGTTGGCCACAGCCCGGAGAAGTTTGATCCTGTGGTCTTCTTGACTCTCGGACTCACGCGGTGATCGGAAGAGGTTTGCTTGCCAACTTGTCGTGAGACGATACGGCCCATGTGGTACACTCCTGGTTCACGCCGAGGAGCAGCGCGGTGCGCAGCGGTCCCACTTGTGCCGGCTGTGTTTAGTTGTCATGCGCCAACCTAAAAAGTGTTACAGTTCCTCATCACATCGAATCTTTTAACGCATGCGTCATAGAGTATTAAATATAGATAAATAAAAAAAACTAATTGCATAGTTTGGTTGAAAAGTACGAGACGAATCTTTTGAGCCTAGTTAGTCCATTATGGGACAATAATTATCAAATACAAACGAAAAGTGCTACAGTTCCCAAACCCAAAATATTTCACCAACTAAACACCCCTGCCTCCGCGTTGCCAACCGCCGACCCCCATCAAGTTCTCGTACTGTTGTACTGTCATGCCCAAAACAAACGCGGAGCAGACGCGATAGTCGCCGCTCTTTTGGAGAAAAAAATTACCACACCTAGAGGTCGGTTCCAAGCTGACGTACTCACTCCGTACTAAAGGAAGTCATTTTGACGAAGGTTTGGATTAAACATTGGAAATATGTGAATTGATCATAGATTAGCTGGTTAGGTCCCTTGTGGTGAAATCTGTCCACCCAGGTTTAAGTCCCCGACTTGGCACGGGTGCTTGCATTTTCCTGGATTTATTTTAGGATTTACCGGCGTTATACTTTAAGTGGTAATCGACATTCCCATCGATACCGAGGCACACCTATGGTAATTTCGGGAATCTCTGGATCTGCCAGCTCAGTCCTTCAGAGATGCTCATAGGGGTAGGTTTTACATACGTGTGTTCATAGGGATGAGTGTGCATGCGTGTGTGGGCGTCTACATTGTATTGTGCAATCTCAAAAAAACATTGGAAATATAAATTCCCAATAATGTTTAAATTGTTGAATTTGCAAATAAGATAAATAGATTTGTCCTGAAAAATACTTTCATAAAAGTTTACATATAATACTTTTTCATAAATATTTTTCTTACAACAAGAGTTTAAAGTTGTGTTTTGCAGACCGTGTCGCTGTCCTAAATAACTTTCTTTATGAGTACGGAGAGAGTACTCAAGGTCCTCACTCTTGTGTTAAATGCGACAGTATGACCTTCCAGCACAGTCAAGAACGTCTACAATAATATCTTGGTCGACCAGATCAACCACTCGCACGTGACACCTCTTCTTAGACTCACAAGGAGAGCAACCAAGGCGCTGCACAAGCCATCGCGTCTAGTCGCTAATGACGGCTAGGTACCATGATTACCGAGTAATAGGCTATGGTTTCCTTCTGCCAGAAAGGATAAAACCAATTGTATAACATTATCCACCAGTGTACTATGTTTGTGGCATGTCATTCTAACTTTTACTGTTTCTTAATCTTAATACGAAGATGTGCAAACCTTTTGGGTATTTGAAAAAGAAAAACTCTTGCCTTAAAACGAAATAAAAGAAGGTGCAAATAGGTTAAACGCATGAGCCTGAGAGGATACTTGAAGCAACTGCAACAATTCAGAGGAATGTCAAAGAGAGCCAGTTCCTTTCCGGGTGGGTGTGTTACGTTATCCTGAGGCTCGCATTTATCTTGAGATTAGGAGGCCCTAATGAACCATTATTTCTTTATTAGTTTGTGCAAAAGTTCAGTCAACAGCACAGCAGTAACACAACGCTTTATGCACGAATAAGATGCCGAGCTGTTCCGAAGCTCAACACTGTTTGACTGTTTCAGCAAGATACAGGTTGCTAGTCCTTAGTTGGTTTTGGGTTTTGAATTGGGATTCTATCGCTGACTTTGACAAGTCATCCACAGAAAACCTCGCCAAAAAAAAAAAAAAAAAAAGAAAGTCATCCACCGAAAAAGGGATTTTGTACGCTCGAATAAAAATAAACCTAGGCTGTGTTTAGTTCGTGATTTTTTTTTAAAAAAAAATTTGGTGTCACATCGAATGTTTGACTGAACTCCGGCCTATGTTGACTGGAAGACTTTCTTGAGTCGTCTCAACATAGCCGGTCCCAAGCCCGGGTAAAGGAGGAGGGTTGCGTTAGGTTTGGCGAACCAGCGTAAAAACCAGCCACTCTAATGGATATGAAGCCCATAAGAAATTCGTTGGGGCGTAACCCTCTTAGCGACGCGCTACATCGGAACCCGGGTGTGGTGTCAAATGGGCAAGGGCCGGGTCGCCATCCCCTTAGTGGCGCGTCGTATCGTGATCCGGGTACGATGATAAGTGAGCAAGGGTCGGGTCGTCGCAACCTTAGTGGCGCGCTACATCTGCGCCCGGGTGTAGTGAAAAATGAGCAAGGGTTTTTGTACTTTCCTCGACGGGTGCGAAGGGTAAGGAAGCTAGCCGAGCCAACTAGGATTCGTCTAGGTAGCTGGAACGTAGGGTTCCTAACAGGTAAGTTAAGAGAGCTAGTCAATGCGGCAACTAGGAGGCGTGTAAATATTATTTGCGTTCAGGAGACCAAATGGAAGGGTCAGAAGGCGAAAGAGGTGGAGGGCACTGGCTTCAAGCTTTGGTACACGGGGACAACATCGGGTAGGAATGGTGTAGGCATCTTGATAGATAGGAGCCTTAAGGATGGAGTAGTGGACGTTAGGAGGCAAGGTGGTCGGATTATCCTAGTCCGATTGGTCGTTGGAGACTCGGTCTTGAATGTGATCAGTGCCTATGCCCCAGGTAGGTCTTAGTGAGAGCGCCAAGAGTCAGTTTTGGGACGATTTGGATAGCATGGTTAGTACTGTGCCTATCAGTGAGAAACTCTTCATAGGAGGAGACCTCAATGGCCATGTGGGTGCAACAAATGTAGGGTTTGAGCGAGTGCACGGGGGTTTCAGGTACGGTAGTAGGAACGAAGAGGGGGAGGATGTTTTGAATTTTGCTTTGGCCTATGACTTGTTGTTAGCGAATACCCTCTTTAGAAAGAGGGAATCCCATTTAGTGACCTTCCATATAGTGGACAACACTCGAGCTAGATCGACTTTATCCTTGCAAGAAGGGAGGATAGGACTGCTTGCCTAGATTGTAAGGTGATACCTGGGGAGTGTGCGGTCCCTCAACACAAGCTTGTAGTGGCGGACTTTCGTTTTCGGGTGCGTGCCCACCAGGACAAACGTGTCAAGATTACAAGGATGAAGTGGTGGAAGCTTAGAGGGGAAGCGGCACAATCGTTTAAGGAGAGGATGCTAGGCGAGGGGCCTTGGGAAGAAGGAGAAGATGCAGACGATATGTGGCTGAAGATGGCAACATGTGTACGGAAGGTGGCCTCATTAGTGTTGGGTGTGAGTAGGGGAGGCAAGAAGGAAGCGAAGGACACTTGGTGGTGGAACAACGAGGTACAAAGGACTATTAAGGAGAAGGAGTGCTTCAAGCGCCTCCATCTCGACAAGAGTGCAGCCAACATTGAGGGCTATAGGATAGCGAAGAAGGCTGCAAAGCGAGCTGTGAGTGTAGCAAAGGGTCAGGCTTTTGATGACCTTTACCAACGGCTAGGCACGAAGGGAGGGGAGAAGGACATTTATAGGATCGGTAGGATACGTGAGAGAAAGACAAGGGACATAAACCAAATCAAACGCATCAAGGATGGGAGTCTGGGACAGATCGACTGCTGCTGAAGGACGAGGAGATCAAGGACAGATGGCGAGAGTACTTCGATAAGCTGTTCAATGGGGAGAATGATAGTCCTACCTTTGAGTTGGACGACTCATTTGATGATACTTGTAGACGCTTTGTGAGGAGGATTCAGGAGGTAGAGATGAGGGAGGCTTTGAAGAGGATGAAGGGAGGTAAAGCGATGGGCCCTGATGGCATCCCCATTGAGGTGTGGAGATGTCTGGGAGCGAGAGCGGTAGTATGGCTGACTAAGCTTTTTAACCTCATTTTTCGGTCGAACAAGATGCCTGAAGAATGGAGGCGAAGTATATTAGTACCAATCTTCAAGAATAAAGGAGATGTTCAAAGTTGTACCAACTATCGGGGGATTAAGCTGATGAGTTTGGGAGAGGGTTATCGAGCATCGCCTACGAAGGCTGACAAGTGTGACCCAAAACCAATTTGGGTTCATGCCCGGGAGGTCGACCATGGAGGCGATTTTCTTAGTACGACAGTTGATGGAGAGATTTAGGGAGCGGAAGAAGGACTTGCACATGGTCTTTATTGACCTCGAGAAGGCGTATGACAAAGTACCGAGAAACGTCATGTGGTGGGCCTTAGAAAAACACAAAGTCCCAACTAAGTACATTACCTTCATCAAGGATATGTACAAGGATGCGACGGCATGTGTTCGAACATGTGATGGCGATACCAGTGACTTTCCAATTAATATAGGACTACATCAAGGGTCAGCACTGAGCCCTTATTTATTTACTCTGGTGATGGATGAGGTCACAAGAGATATACAGGATGATATCCCTTGGTGTATGCTCTTTACTGATGATGTGGTGCTAGTGGATGAGAGTAGAGCAGGGGTAAATAGGAAGTTGGAGCTGTGGAGGCACACGCTAGAGTCGAAAGGGTTCGGACCGAGTAGGACCAAGACCGAGTATATGATGTGCGACTTTAGCCCGACTAGGCACGAGGATGGGGACGTCACCGATGGACAAGTGGTGGCCAAGAAGGATACTTTTCGGTATTTAGGATCTATGCTACGTAAGGATGGCGACATTGATGAAGATGTTAGACATAGAATCGCAAAGAGGTTGGCTAAAGTGGCGTCAAGCTTCCGGCATCCAATGTGATAAGAGGGTGCCACGTAAGCTAAAAGGGAAGTTCTATAGGACGCTGATTCGCCCGACGATGCTATATGGTGCTGAATGTTGGCCTACAAAAAGGCGACATGTCCAGCAGCTAAGCGTGACTAAGATGTGTATGTTGCGTTGGTTTTACGGGCATACTAGAAGGGATAGAGTTCGGAATGAAGATATTCGGGATAGGGTCGGGGTGGCTCCTATCGAGGAGAAATTGATTCAACATCGATTGAGATGGTTTGGACATGTTCAACGGAGGCCTCCCGAGGCGCCGATGCGTAGTGGAGTTCTAGAGCGGGTAGATAATAATGTAAAGAGAGGTAGAGGTCGACCTAGACTGACTTGGGACGAGGCGGTTAAGAGAGACCTTAAGGAGTGGAATATCTCCAAGGATTTAGCTTTGGACAAGAGCGCTTGGAGGCTAGCTATCAATGTGTCTGAAGCATGACTTTGTTTCCTTTTCTATCTACCCTATCTTTATCCTTTTGTCTGGTGCATTTTTACGTTCTTTTGTACTGTTTCAAATGGGTTTCATCTCTAGCCTACCCCAACTAGCTTGGGACTAAAGGCTATGTTGTTGTTGTTGTTGTATCGAATGTTTGACCGACGTCGGAAGGGATTTTCGGAGACTAATTAAAAAACTAACTTCATAACTCGTTTGTAGACCGCAAGACGAATCGTTTGACTATAATTAATCTGTCATTAGCACATGTGGATTATCGTAGCACTTGGGGAGTAATTAGGCTTAAAAGATTTGTTTCGTCGTGTACATCTAAACGGTGTAATTAGTTACTTTTTTTTTACTTTATTTACATTTGATGCATCATGCATGCGCCGAAATCATTCGATATGATAGGTAATGTGATAGATGAACATTTTTGAGGTGAAAATTTTTGGAACTAGTTGTTACTGAATTTGGAGTAGCTACGGGGATAACCTTGAGTCATCTTCCAACAAGAAGTTTTCGCTGGTGTAAGGTCCTAGATGGCTAGAGGGGGGTGAATAGCCTATAAAAATTTTCTACAAGCTCAATTAACAAACCGATTAGTATAACAAAAGGCGTAAACGCGGTTTGCACTAGGTCTATTGTCTTGAAAGCCTCTAGTGACAATTCTAACAATATGCTATGATCTCTATATCAATCAAAGGCTATGTCACTACTCTAACTAGTGAGCAATCCTAATATGATCCTTAGGCTAGCAAGAACAACTACACAAGCCAATGCTAGCACACTACACAAGAAGCTAGGAATGTAAATGCAAGGGATCAAGCTTGTTTTACCGACTAGTAGAGGCAAGGAACCAATCACCGTGAAGAAGATGAACAATCAATCACATGAAGATGATGATCCAATCACCGAGACAATGAACAAGTCGATTTGTTCACCCGGAGTTCACTTGTACACCAACAAGCTAGTCTCTGGTTGTGACGACCAACACAAGGATGGTGTTTGAGCTAGGCGGTGCACTTGCTAGCCTCAACACACCACTCACAAGTGAGGTACCCAAGACACGAGCAATGTATTCCTTGCACTTTGTCTTCCCGACGAGGAGTTTGTGATCCTCTCACAAATCAACCGGAGGTGGCCAAGAACAATCTCCTTTTCTTGCCAACAACTCCACCAAATCACCAAGCCGACTAGGAGCGGTGTCTCCAAGAGAAACAAGAAACCAACCGGCTCACAACGATCCCCAAGTGCCTCTAGATGCAAGAACTCGATGCAAATGCACTTGGATCACCTCTTCTCTCAAGAATGGAGCTCACAATCAAGAATGAGAGAGGAGGAGGCTTGTTGCTCAGCTCTAGAAAGTTAGGGATGATTCAAATGACCAAGAGAGAGAGGAAGAGGCAGCCAAGGGGGTATAAATAGGCCACACCACGAATGTGGCCGTTTGGGTGAAAGCCACGCTTTCGCGGGGTGACAGAGACACGCCGACCGGACTCGCCCGGTGAGTCCGGCCGATGGATCCGGCCGGACCCGACAAACCCCAAACCAGCCCGGCCGACCCCCTCGGCCGAGCGCATCCGGCCAAGCGTCCGTTCGGTGCGTCCGGTCGGTCCTCGGCCGAGATCCCGAAAACATGCTCTCTGCCGGACTCACCCACCGGTGCGTTCGGTTGATTTTTCCTGCTTCCGGTCACCGCGTCCGGTCGCCATCTGAGCTGCGAAATTCCGTCGTTGTGTTGCCGTTTCATGGCCTTTGCTCCAAACCGATTTCCGTCACTTGATTCTTGTTGCCGACACGTCGAAGAACACCTCAACACCATGTGTTAGCATTTTTGAAACCGTTTTCGACAAGTGCGGAGTTAGCTCTTTAGGTTAGAATGCATGCATATGAATTTTGAACCTAAAGGCACTGGAGGACCGATATGTACGATAAGTTTCCCCTCTTAATAGTACGGCTTATCGATCCTATAATCACTCACACCCTCTATGGTGTTTTGAGTGTAAAATCAAAAGGCCCTATGGTTATACCTTTGCCTTGGGCTCAATTGACCTCCAAACTTCATCAAGTTGGATGCTTGATCACCTTTTGGATCACCTCGATCCATCATCCATGATCACCATGCTCCAATCTTGACACGACCAATCTCCAATCTAGTCAAACACTTAGCATCGAGAGATTAGTCCTTAGGTGTCACTAATTATCCAAAACCAAATTAGAGATCTTTAGGTGGCATACCATTCCACATTCCCGTTCAAAGTGGGTTTTAACTTTTATAACCTAGACTTCGGTTCATTTTTGCTCGGTTTACATAAACTTCGATTCTTAGGAATCAAAAGCCCAACGGTTTCCCCCAGGGCCGGATCCGGCACCCGCCCTAACCGTGATCTGCATCGTGGGGCGGCGGGGGGCGAGTGCGGCGGCGGCGGCCTTGGCGGGGCTGAGGGCGGCCGCCCCGACGCTGGATGGATGGCGGCGCGCGACGGAAGGCGGCAATCGGGTCTCCCTTCCCGTGCTCGTCCCGGCCGATGGTTGCCGACGGGCGTGCGGCGCCGCCTCCCGGGTGGACGGCTTCAATTGAGCGGCGGCGCGGGTCTCGATCCGGTTGGTGGTGACCGGGCCGCCGGCGAGTGCCTCGCGCCGCGAATCCGGGGGTCCTCTCCGCCGGATTCGGCGAGGGGGTAGCGCCCGGGGCGAGTGGGGTTCTTCACCGTGGTGGCGACATGACGGTAGTGGTGGTGGAGCCGTAGTGAGGTGTGGTGGTGGTGGTGATGGGCGTCGGTGGTCGGTGGTGGAGTGGTCGTTGTGTGGTGGTGGAGTAGCGGTGCGGTGGTCGTGGTCCGCATGGGCGCGGCGAGACGGCGGCGACACGGGAGCCGAGGGCGTGCGGCACGCCCCTCGCGGCGACGGCGGCGGCCGCCTACAAGGTGCGGGGTGTGGAAACTCAATGCCACGGAGGCCCCCGCGTGGGGGCGCCCGAATGGCTGGCCGTTCGCCATGGTGGTCGGGAGGTGGTGTCGGCGGACATCTGCGTGCGGGCAGTGGGGGGCGGTGAGTTGGTGGACGAGCGACAGCGGCGCCTTCGGCGTCGCGTCCTCCTTGGAGGCGCCGCTTCTCAAAACTCTTCTCAGCTTGTGGTAGTGTGGAAGGTGGACTGGTTGGCCCGTGCACAGCGGCATAGGAGGTGCGCCTTGGTCTTGGTGTTGGCGGCATAGAGCAGAGGGCCCATGGGCGCTGGAGGTCTTGAGCTAGTGTGCTTGGTGCAGTGGTCATCTCGGTGATGGCTGGGCGGAAGTGGTGCACTCTGAGCGGTTTCAGATATCTGAGTCCTGGGCAGTGGATTAGTGGAGTGTGAGGCGGTGGGTGAGGTGAATACCCCACGCAGAGTAGCCAGGATCAGTGGTTTTCAATGGTGTCGTGACGGGATTGTTCTGCTGACAGGATATAGTCTCACCACATTGTATTGTTCATGCTATATTCTGTCGGTTGGCCAACAAGAACCTTTTTGTGCTTTGCATCTGACAGCTATGTGATCTCGGCTTGTAGATTTAACTAAGGCGGCGGCACAGGCGTCCACAATGGTAATAGATAGTGCTAGCTACGTAGTTGGCTGATGTGGAGGTGAGAGACAATAATAAAGATTATTTTATATTATTGGACCCACATGCTCTCCTCACATGTTCTTGGGCTACGTGAAATAGTCTACCTATTTGCATGTAGCTAGTGACTACTCTCTCTCTTACTTTTTTCTTGCCACGTCACTCCTAGATAGCCAAATAGCTAACCATTGGAGACGGCCTTAGAAGAGAAATTCTTGCAGTTTATTAGTGTAGTTTGAACTGATCACATTTACTGTAGCAGTAGCATATTATATAAGTCGACGGTACAAAGTGGTTGTTGACCTGTGAACTCAGGTTTGGATCTGAGCCTCAGGTTAGTATCAATTTGGAACTCATCAGAGTTATTTATTTTGATTTAGTACAATGCATTAGATTTATGTGGGCCTTTTTTTTTTTTTTTTTTTTTTTTGAGGTAAGATTTTTGTGGGCTTTGAGCTGGATGTTTGTCTCATATAGTAGTTCAAATGGTCACACATGCAGTTTTGATCTCTTTAGTTTGTGGCTGCAGTGCTCAAATGCTATGTTGTTTTTTTACAAAAAAGAATCAGTGGCCTTCCCATGAGAGCACCCTTCAGGCTTTGTAAACATGAGATAGTAGTTTTTCCATTGCCATCGCTTCACCTCATTCTTCGGCAAGTCACTGGTGCTTTCTGTAGGCAACACCTATGGTGTACTGTCAAATCCATCTGATCATGATGCCTCTGCTTGCAATCCTTCTAATGAGTTGATGATCTCAATTTTTGCTTTATAAATTGCATAAATCCAAGTAGGGAGTTGAATTCATGCGACATTTATTCTTATCTATAAGTACTTGATTTTGAGTGTTACTATTTTGTAACATATATAGATATGCTTTTTCTTTTCTTTTTCTTAATAATAGCAAAACAAGTGTGTTACTATACTTTTTTTAAAGAACAGCACTGCTGCAATTAGAAGCTGGTTTCAATATGTTGGTAACCTGCAATTAGTCTATGACAAACTCTGCTATCATTCCTGCTCTTTATATAGGGAAAGTTCATTGTGAAGATAAAGAATCGAGCTGATGTAAGAGATTGGCTGTTTCACATGACTGAAGAATCAAGTTTCACATGTATATAAATGTAAATGTGTTTTATGCATTGACGTTTCAATGGCCATGTGGTTGTGTAGACAAAAAATGCCTCCTTAATTAGGTTTAGTCAGACTATTTACCACAGAAGGCGAGGGATTTGGGACCACATCTATAGGCCTCCTTAATTTGGTTTAAGTAATTTCTCATGATTCCAACATGAGTTCAGTTAGTTCTCATGATTCCAAAATGAGTTCAGTTAGTTTATTCTTATGATTCCAACATGAGTTTGAGATTCATTGGTTTTATATGCTAAAGAATAGGTGTATATTGAAGGTACAAACAAAGTGTTTGAGATTCTCTCTCTTTTCAGGATTAACAGAACCTGACATGTTGCATACACATTAGCTGGTGAGCTTGCTGCAGATATAGGCAGACATAGACATCACCTAGAAGGCATTGCAGGTCAATCTTTTTATTTATTGCAAATATTGAGAAGTGGGAGTCTTTTTGGTATTGCTCCGTTTACAAGACACATTTTTCTAATTTGTATTGCAGGTCAAGCCTGTAACGTGTATGCAATAGTTGCTAAGATGAAACATATGTAGTGGCCTACAGCAGGTACAAACCTTTTCATATGAAAATATCTGCAATAATTGCTAAGATGAAACATGTGCATGAAAGTATTGACTAACGTCACCTGACCATGTTTTACAGGTGCATTTCTTTGCCTTCAGATTGTATTCAGAAGTCTTCTCCATTTAGGTGGTGTTGGACGCTGCTCAATTGGCCTTTTGGAAGTCTCCACCAATCTGAATTCTTGCACTTGTGTCATGGTTAGTACAACATCTTGTTGCTCATGATCAGCTTTCCATCTCTCCTATTTCATTCCCACCATAAGTTATAAAGTAAGAAAGTGATCAGCTCGGCCTTGTCTGGTTTCAGTTTCAGGATGAATTCAAGGTGATACTTCTGATACGAACATTGAAGGGATCCTTGTGTCACTAGTTGGAAGACGTATATTTTCGAATCTTCCTGCAATACAACCACACAATTGGATGGTCATAGCCTAAGCATGCATAGAGGGGTACAAAGAATACGACGAATTTATGTGCATAAAATATATATTATATGAACATGATAAACTGAAGTTACTTTGTCTGTTCCGAAGTACTGTACTATATTCTCATGCTCAAACTGGCACAAAAGTGCAATTTCCTGAAAACATTACACAAGGTAGAAGAGGTCAGATTTTGCAAAACTCTTAAGATAACAGCACACAGGCTAAGGGATCAAGCCTCAGAAGATAGTAGTGGAAGCCCACAAAAAATAACCTGGGAAACTTCCAATAATAGATTACAGCTCTCAGTTATCAAGACAACAATATAACATAACAAACCTGATCAAGCTCATAGATACATTGCTTCACGTTGCTCCCTTGATCAAATAAGTTTACTTCTTCGGACGTCCTCATGTGCAAGTCTATACTGTTTTTGCCCCTTGGTGCTGGTGCTTTTAACACCACTAGTATAATGCCCGTGGCTAACGCTACGGTTACATTTAATAATGCAATTCAACAACAAATAAAATATATTGCCATGGGAAAAGAATGCATGAAAAATAAATGGAGATTACATAAAATATATTACCACAGGTTAAAAGAATAGGTCATCTAGAAAACTCCGGAGTATTATGCTCCAAGCTTCTAATTCATTTCACTTGAAGTCAACATCGAGAGTTCCCAACATAGAACAAACATTTTACATTTTGACCAAAACTATTGCAGGTTTCAGCTAAGGCAATACAAATAATGCAGCAAACTAAAAAGTCATGCCAAATACACCACTTGCGTTGTGCCTGGACTGACACCGGCTTCATTTACATAAACATTTGGCATGTTCCACCACCTTGTATTTGGATGAGTGCCAGATGCTGCTGAACCAAGCCTTAAGCAACCCAGCATGAGGTGTCTTTCTTGCCAATTGGTATCTGGCGGCCTGATTCCTGCACGAAATAGTATATACTTATCAGTGCAATTGATGGGGCTTGCAGAAATTAATAGCAAACTGTTATGATATTAAGCAAACCAAATGTTGGGGCTTGCAAATCCATGAGAACAAAATCAGCTCAAGAGCTCTCTTTTAACAAACATTTGGGGCAACAAAATCTTGAATGAAGACAGACAACAACAACTAAATTGTTAGAAATGCTGCCCAAAGATAAGACAGAATTTATTCTTTTTTTTTTCTGTAATTGCGCCAAACCTTCATTGCAAGAGACGCTCCGAGTTGTGGAGATGAAAGGGGGTAGCACGAGACTTTTATAGAGCTGAGATATAAGAAATGGTAAACTGAAGGCCAATTACTTCCACCTCAAGTGGATGGATTAAGCACAGAACTCACCGTCTCGTTAGTCACCACGTACCATCAATGGACCAATGAAACAGAGCCCAATTGGATGAGTAGAATGAAAGGAACCCGTACCTCATAACGCGGCGGCGGCTTCGCGTTCCTCAGAGGAATCCTGCGAGGCACCTAATTCTGAGCCATCGGCAGGCACTTCGTTTAATTCAGTAGCACCATCAGCTGCAGGCTCAGGCTGGGGCACCGGCTCGGCGGCGTCCTGTTCAGAGGGGCGAGCCTCGGAGCTGAGGGGTGGAAGATCAGACCTGAACCGCCTCCGGCGAAGCCACCGATTGGACGTCTGCTCGAACAGCCGCCTGTACCGGGCAACAGTGTCTGGCAAGAAAGATGAAGAGCAGGCCTGCCGAATTTCCCGAAGCTGCTCTCGGATCCCCGAGATAGTAAGCGACTCCGGAGGCGGCATGTTCCGCCGCCCGGAGATGAGCGGTTCCGGAGTCTGCATGTACGACGGATGCGCCTCCAGAACAGGCGAGTCTTCGGGGCTGTACGGGGAGCGTACCTCCGGCGGCGGAGGGGAGAGGTCGGCGCGGGAGGGGGAGTACGGTGGGTGCAGGGGCTCCGGCGGCGGCGGAAGCACGCACTTGATTCCTCCGTCCCTAACTGCCGCCCTCTTCTCATCTGGCCGGGTGAGGGCGGGGGTGGGGCGGATCAGGGCTGGGGTCCGCGGAGGAGGGGGAGCGCACGGCCTCGCCGCTGCCACCACAGTGGAAGCTATTGACGAGGCCGAGGGAGCAGGCCGCGGACCCAGCGACAGCCGAACGAGAGCGTGGGAACTCCTTATTATCCTTTTTGATGATTGGCATTCCTTCTTCTCTAATGGTGCTTTTGACGTGCTCGCCCAACACTGTTGTTGACACACCTGACAAGTTTTTGAGAAATAAAATCACAGATAGTAATCAATGGTTAATCCGTGTATATGGAAAAAAAATAGGAAAAAAATCTAGATCACCCCCTAAGGTATGACACCCTGCTTAATCTACCCCGTCACCTTTAAAACCGTCTAAACCGCACATTAAACTTTCCTCGACCCGCCTAACTTTACCCCCCGGTTTTGCAGTCCGGTTTTGACGATGTGGAGACCCAGCGTGGCTCTAATGAACCCGTTCGTTTCGCTCCATGCAACTGCTCCACAAATTCCTCCGCCGCGCCCTCGTCCTATGCCCTCGCCGCCCCTCGCACCGCGCCGCCGCCTGTCGGACCCCTACGTGCCTCGCCCTTGCCGCTTGGGAGGAGGTTCACAAACGGAACGGGTAGTTGGACCACGCGCCCCGCGGTGGCGGCGGCGACGGCCGCCGCCACGCACGCGCGCCGCTGCCACGGCGGTAGCCGCCACGCCGCGCCGCACCGGATCGGCCGGGCGGCACGCCGGATCTCATCGGGCATATTTTGATGAGGTCAAGACGCTTGCAAAGTGCATCGAAGATCGCCTTGATGTGGCCAAGACCGAAGAGACGAATGATCTCATCGAGAACGAACTCCGGGACCATATCCCCTTGCCATCCCGCCCATGTCCGCGCCCACGAGGAGGTTCGTGGAGGCTCCGTCGCTCGCGCACGCACCGTATTAGCGCCGCGGCGTATAGTAACGTCCCCGCTACGCACTCCGTCATTCTTGCATGCATGCCGCCGCGAAGTCGGGTGGCCGCTCTCCCTCGCCGCCGGCCACCGCGGCGGCGCGCCGCCGCTCGCTCGCACGCCTCGCAGTCACCAGGGGGCGAAGTGCTCCTCGGCCGTGCGCGCGCTCGGTCCGACGGCGCAGATCCGCTATGGACGACACCTCCACGAACAACGAGATGCTAGGACACCTCGCGACCCGCTACGGCGTCGAAGAAGTTCGGGAGCCGAGCCGCGAGGCTGCCGTGCGGCTAACCGCGGCGCGGCCTCGGCGCGCACCAAAGACGCCCGCCGCCATTGGCGGAGGCGGCGCCGTCTTGATGCGGCCCGGCGTGGAGGCGGAGGCGGCGCTTCGGCTTGCATGCACGCGCCGGCGCAGCGAGGAAGCGGAGCCGGCGTGCGGCCGGCGAGCCTCGACGCGAGCGGATCTCATTGCGGCGGGAGGAGAGGGCGAGAGAAGGCACATGATTCTTTGGTGAGCCTTTTTCATGGATGTCATTATTATAATGCACTACTCACCAATACCTCAAAAAATGTTTTTTTTCACGGATGACATCCACACTTTGAAGTCTTTCGTGCGTGCCCTTCCGTCTGTGTGTTGTTTGTTTTCCTCCGTTTGGCCTCCCCGACACGCGGGCCCGGGATGCCAAAATGACCACGGATGCCCCTCGGCTTGCCCTCCTCTTCTTTCTCTCTCTCACACAAAACGGGGTCACCTCGCCGGCGTCGCTTGGGATGGAGTCGCGGGCACATCGGGTGGGATGGAGTCGCGGCGCGAACACGAGGTCCGCCTCGATCGCTGTCGTCGCGCGCGCCGGAGCTCGCCCCCGGGGCCATCGCGCCAGGCAGTATCGGCACGGGCGAGGTCGGCGAAGCGCCGCGCGACGCCGGCGCTCAGCTTGCCACCGTAGCCGCTCCACGCCCGGCGCCACCGCTCCCACGACGCGACCGCCAGCGCTTCGCCGCGCCGCCGCCGCGTGACGCGTTCGGCCGCCGTGTCGCGCCCGCGCGTTGCCTGCGCTTGGCGGCGGCAGCGTGCCGCGTCGAGCGAGGTGGCCATGCGCCCGCTGCGTGACGGGGCGCGTCGGCGCGCGGGACCGTGCCGCGGCGCTCGCCGGGCGTCGGCGCCCGAGCCTCCCTCGCAGCGGCGCACGGAGCTCCGGTTCCTCGCGTCCCGGCCAAGACCTCAACAACAATCTCGCCGCCTCGTCGATGTCGCCCACCGCGGACGACCGGAGAGGGTGGCGAGGCTTCGGCAAGGTCCTCGGCGGCGGCGGCGGCGTGGCCGCTAGGCGAGTGAACGCTGGCGCCGTGGTGGAGGCCGCGGCATCGGCGTCGGGCGCCGAGGCCCGCGCCCGTCTTGGCGCCGCCGGGCGTCATGGAATCGCCGCCAGCGTTCGCGTGCTCGCCAAGAGGAGAACCGCACGCGCCGTGGCCGCGGCGCCGCAGCGTCGGCGTTGGCGCGGCACGTGGTGGGCGGCGCCGGAGCTCGAAGGCGCTGGCGGCCGTGGAGCGCCTCGCCGCTGCGGAGGGAGGGCGCGACGCCAGGTCGCGGGGCCGGCGGCGGGGCGCGGCCGTGGTGGCTCTAGTGCGCGCCATGTCCGGACGCTGCCGAGCGCAGCACGCGCGCGCGGCGCCGCTGTGGCCGTGGTGGGCGGGTCCGAGGCGCCGCAGTGGAGGCGGTCCGCGGCGCCATGAGCCGCCGGCGATGGTGCGGGGCGGTTGCTCGGAGCCGCCAAGCGCAAGGCGCAAAGACTGCTCAAGCCGCTCCGCTCCACTTGGAGATGGTCGTCTACTTCCGCACCGGTATACGCCCGCGGTCGTGGTGGTATACCACACAAGTACACACATAACGAAGACACAGGGTCCCACTTGCCGGTGAGAGAAAAGGAGGTGAAGAGAAAGAAGAGGAGGGCAAGGAGGTCATTTTAACGTCCCAGGCCCGCATGTCAGGAGCCCAAACGGAGGAAAACAAACAACACACAGACGGAAGGGCACGCACGAAAGACTTCAAAGTGTGGATGTCATCTGTGAAAACAAACATTTTTCAAGGGTATTGGTGAGTAGTGCACTTTTTATAATGGCATCCATGAAAAAGGCTCTTCTTTGGTCCACGGTCTGACAATAAGCCCCACCCGCCACGTTGTTGTGCCACATTGACAAAACAGGCTCTAAACCCACCCAGCACGAAAGTTTAATGTGCATTTTAGACGGTTTTAAAGGTGAGGGGTACATTAAGCAGGGTGTCATACCTCGGGGGTGATCTAGACTTTTTCCAAAATATATATATATATATATATGAGAGTTTTTACCACGCTTGAAATTAATATGAGACCTCCATTTCGGTAGATCCGATGGCTAAAAATCTTTAGAGAACAGGATAAGAGGAACTGTGATGGTACCTCCACGAACCATGGGACCGAACGGTATTATAATAAATTTTAAAAGGGTACTATGGTCTTTGGACCTGATGACGAGCTAAAAACGTCGTTCATCAGCCAGACCCGCCCCGCCGCCGCCGCCGTGCTCGTTCGCGCCCATGCCGCCGCCCCAAACCCAGCCCGCTCCCTCCCCACCCCCACCCCCACGCGGCCGCCGCCGCCGCACTTCCCCGCTGCCGCGTTCGATGGAGGGATCAATCAGACTGCAGCCGGAGGTTCACGCGCTGCACCGCTCCAACGCTCCTGCGGCATCCAGTGCGCGAGCGGAGCGGCCGTGCTCACCCGCGGGGGCCTGCGCGCGAAGCACGGCGGCGTCCAGTGCGCGAGCGGTGCGGCCGCGCTCGCCCGCGGCGGCCTGCGCGCGCGGCAGAGCACCAGCGCTCGCCCGCGGCGGCCTGTGCAAGGCGCGCGGACTGGCTGCTCCATGGGTACGGCGCTGCTCGGCACCGGCACCATCTTCAGGACCGCAGTCGCCGTCCATGGGCCCGGCGAAGCCACGGCCCCGGAGCGCGGAGCGGGCGCACACCAGCGACACGACGAACACGCAGTCGGGCTCCGAGCAGAGGCAGGTCCCATGCGGCACGCGCGCTGGTGCTCGGCCCCGTCGTAGTAGAGCAGGCCGCCGCGGGCCTGAACACCAACCATGGTCTGCGCGTCGAGCCTGACCTTGTAATACCTCAAGATGAGGGCGTGAGGCGTCTTGATTTCATTGTATAGACAATCTAATTACATGAACCATAAGCACGTCAAGGCGTCAAGCAATTGAATCTAGTCCTACAGAGCTTCACGGCGTGCATGCCTCCGGACATCCATGTCTATTGCCATCTTCATCACAGTAGCGAGGAGATCCGTCGCCGGCGTGGTGCCAGAGAGCTCCTCTCCTCCGTTGTGTCTCGGCACCGGTTCGACTCCGCGCTCTCCGGTGAGGCGTGAGTGCCGGCGTGGCGTAGGAAGCCCGCGGCGCGGGAGGCGACTTCCGCGTGAATGGCGGCGGCGTGGCGCTGGAGTGCTGGAGTAGCGCCAGAGCACGGCGAGTGGATTGTGTAATTGAGAAGCTGTGCTTACGACAGGATTGACATGTTCCTTCTCGGCTCGTGGATTGGGCTCGAGAACGGACAATGGAGGCGGCCGGACTCGATCGCCCGCGAGGCTGCGACGATGGAGGCGTCTTCTCTGCCTCGGACTCGCGGTCCGTCTCCGAGCTCGGCGCCGTCCGCCTCGCCACGCTCGCCGTCGCTGCCTAGGACAGCGCGCTCTCGGCCGTGCGGATCCTCCGCGCCACGCTCGCCTCGCTGCCTGGGACAGCGCGCTCTCGACCGTGCCGATCCTCCGTGACACGCAGGCGTCCCACACTGCGGTGGCAGTCGTCGCCGGGTTCCTGACCCGCTGCCTTGTCGGCGAGTTATCGTCGTCCGCGCTCCGCTCCATCATCGGTGGCGGCAGTACGAGAATAGGTAGGTTTCTAAAAGTACTAAACTACCCTTGTGATTCTAATTAAGGGGAGGAACCAGTCAAAAACGTATTAACGGGAGGAGCCGGCAATTCCTCCCGAGCACCATAAAAATTCTCTCTCTATATATATATATGATCCTACCTCGTTTGTCAGTGACATAACCTCTTTTCTGCCGCTGAAATCCGGACTTTCTGCTCCGTGAAGCATCTCGATAACTTGGCTTATTGTTGGTCTTTTCCCCTTATCAAGTTTCACGCAGTCCAGACCGATCTGGACGCACCTTCTTATTTGCTGGTAATCAATTTCTACTGATGTAGTATATCTCAGTGATTTTTGTAGCCTGTCTCTCCACTTCTCTGGTATCTGGAAAATCACAAAATGTGTGATATAGCAGAGCTACTGCTGAAGTTTCTAAAACAATCACTGAAAAATATAGAATTGCTACGGAGGAAAAAGAGTAACACCATCTTTCTTAAGAAAGTGTTTCCGCCTTAAAAGCTGAAATTAATTCACTTACAAGCTCAGTAAATTCCTGGAAAGTTATTTCGGTCTCACTCTCATCTGGATAGTCCCTCTGTCCCGTCACAATCTCTATGATTATTACTCCCAAACTGAATATGTCTGACTTTTTTGAGATGAAACCTTTGTTTATGTATTCCGGCGCCATGTAACCCCTGCATTGCAACATAGAAATACTGACTCACAATCTATCAATAGAATATTGATTTTAGCAATCTCCAAAAACAAACTATCCATAGCCATTTGACTCACAATGTCCCATGACAACTTATTGTGCGAGTCCAAGTTTTTTTCCTCACTCAAGAGTCGCGATAAGCCAAAGTCCGCAATTTTAGGCGTCAAATTGTTGTCGAGCAATATGTTTGCAGGTTTCGATCCATGTGAATAATGGGGGCATTAGATTGCCATTCTTCATGGAGATAATGCAAGCCATAACAAATGCCCTCGATTATTTTGTACCGTGTCTCCCAAGTAAGTCCAGAAGATTCATCTGCATTTGTACCACAAACATTATTATAGTGTTAGTATATGATTGATTTTTTTTATTGTCATATTATATTATTGATAACTGGGCATATTGAAACCACATAGACTACAGTCTCAAGTAATAGAGAATGAACAAGATAAGACCATATTGAATTGTTATACCTGAAAGATACTCACGAAGGTTTCCTTTAGGCATATACTCCAAACAAAGCAACCTTTCCGACTTCTCAGCACAAATGAATTTCCCATTGTATTCAACATATATATTCTCTGTCTCATAACACCAGCCTACAAGTAACACTATATTTGGGTGTTTAAGCCTCATAAGATGATATGCTTCATTCTCAAATTGTCTATCCATAACTCCAGGCATTGACGAATTAAGTTTCTTCACAGCAATTGTTTCACCATTTGGTAGCACTCCCTGTTTAAGCACACTTATTAAGAGAGGCATGAGTTTCTGCATAATCTGGTGACAAATTTGACAGGTCTGAAATATGTGATTTAATCTCACCTTATATACTGTACCAAAACCACCTTCACCAAGAAGCCGCTCATGAGAGAAGTTGTTTGTGATGTTTCTCAAATATTTTAGAGGTAGATGGCCTGGTCCTGAACTTCCATATTGTAATATGCTCTCCAGCATATCACAGCTGCTAAACTGACTGTCCATTTCTTTTTAAGCAAAATCCTGACAGCAAAAGCAGTTTCACATGATAACAAACATCTGTTTGTCTTCCCCAGTGTGCAGGATGCCTTCAGTAAGTCATGAAACTCTTATATGAATGATTTCAGCAAACCAAGAAACCTGTACAAAAGAAGAGGACATAAGTTGTGTCAAAATACTCGACTGCCCACAAAGACAAATTGTTACTTCTATTGCACTCGTCCAGATAAATAGTTACACCAAGTATAAAGGCTAGGAATTGCATCTCCTCTATAAAATCACCACAATCTTTTGTGTAAATCTATGCATCTTCAGGTGTATATGTACTAAGCTCAAAGAAGACTCCTCTTAAGCATCGCTGAAAAAAAATCCATCATCTGGTAATTAAATGAATACGTAAAGGGAAATTTTGAAGTGCAGTACTCTGATGCAGTGCAGCTGCCACACATCTTTGATGCTTAGCACTAAATTTGGCGTGGGTCTGAAATGTGTTTATAGGCAATGAATAATTTGGTGCTTTGATCTACAAAGAAAAGAACGAAAGAATCTAGCAGCCCAATAAAATCCAAATCAACTAAGTTTTAGAGTAGGAGTCAACTATTTTTTTGATCTGAAGAGCCTACATACTTCACAGCATCTTTTCCAGACATGAAGTACTGCTTCAAGATTCAAAATCACTCGGATAGTCGGTTAGCAATGTTTAACTGAAAGACTAACCTGGAGAAAACCTACGTCTTGGAGGGATGCTGCACCTGGAAAACATGAACAAGCTACCGTGAAAGCAAATCAAGAAAAAAAGCTCCCTGCGCTGAATAGACCAAACGAGAAATGAGGCAATGATAGGGCGAGCACTATGAGCATGAGAGCACGACCAAAGGTAGACGACCCGCGTTTGAGGTCACCGGTCTCGCAACGCGGGTAAGACGCTGCTCTTGACTCCATATCTTTCAAAAAAAAAAAAAAAAAAAAAAAACCCAACCCGACTCCATATCAAACCAACGGAGCAACCTTTCTTCCCGGTCACCATCCATATCCCTTTCCCCATCGCAGCTTCCCAATGTTCCCATCCCCTTCCTCTTACCAGGATCTTGCAAGCTTCAAATCGGCGCAAACCTCTCCAAATTCCAATCAAAATCTGGCCCCCAACACCTGCAATCGATCATGCAGACACTCAATTAGGCTTCTAGCATGTTAAAGCTGTCATCTCTAGGCATCCTCTCCGGTAAATAATACTCCCTCCATCCCAAATTATAAGTCGTTTGACTTTTTTAACAACAAGTTTGACCACTCATCTTATTTAAAAATTTGTGCAAAATATCACTTCTTTTGCTATGGCTTTCTTTATTAATAAAAGTTCTTGAAGAATGACGTAAATTTGACTATATTTGCGCAAATTTTTTAAATAAGACGAATGGTCAAAAACTTTAGAAAAAAAAGTCAAACGACTTATAATTTGGGATGAAGGGAGTAATACACAACATTGTCCTCCTCCGGGTGCTCGCTCGCCGCCTCTCGTCTGCCGATCGACCTCGGTGAGGTGAAGGACGGCTCTGGCCCTTACTCCCGATTTCTTCTGGTGGTTACCATTGCCGGCATTTGCGATTTAACGGCGCGGTTGGACGGAAGTTGTGACCAGTGCCATGGCTATGGAACCATGGGCTGGCAAGCTCATTTGTCGCTATCACAGCCCAAGTGCAGTCCAAGACTAGGCTACAGAATAACAGTCACACGCATCATCAGGGATTGAACAAGCCCTTATAGAATTTTTTTTTTTTTTTTTTTTTTTTTTTTTTAGGGCCCTTATACAGATTTTGGACAGGCTATATTCCATCTCTTTGTTTTCCTTATCCAAAATCTGCAGGTGCAACATGAATTCCTTGTTGTTGATGTACTTGCTATAGCGAGGTACTTCGGTAACTTCTGCATGAAGAATCATGGCTTTATTTGTGCACCTCAAATCTGTTACCGAAAATTGTCTGAAAAGGACAAGTATGTTACATCCGTGCACAAGAAAAATAGATGCAACGGTCCTATTTGGCTGCAAGCCTGCAATGTTTGTGTCTGGTTCTATGGACGATCCTTATTGTGCTTTAAGAAATTGAAGATGAATTTGTCGGGTAAGGCATCACAAACCACGCTTCATTTTCTAGTGATATGTAAATTTAGAGTGTGCGTGGAACAAAAGGCACTCCCTAACTCGCCATTCTGCCACTGTGCTCATTAATTGATGCCATGTGTAGATGAATTCGAGCGCCAAGATGTCCTCATGCATATGGGTGATCTGATCTCAGTGATATGTTAAGGAATGGATGGTCCAGCAGTTCGGACGCCGTGGGTCTGTCTTCTGGATTGGGTTTTACACACTGGCTTATAAAATCACGAGCATCCTTTGAAAGAGCATTTGGAATTCGTGGTGCTTCCCCTACCGATCCTGTATAAAAGCTTGTGTCTGCATAACAAATAGCATATAGAACGGGTGTAAGCATTTATCGAGAATTGAGAAAATTGTGTACTCATAGGCATATTAATATAGTTTGAAAATAGCAATTCAAATTTGCAGAAGTTAAGTCCTAAATGCTCCCTCACCCATTCCAAGTCAGGATAGGGAATTTGGCCTGTCAACATCTCTAGGACGGTGCAACCAAGGCTCCAGATGTCAGCTGCAAGTCCATATTTCTTCTTTGGATTGACAACCTGAAGATTTAGATTTTAGTGCTTCTATCTAGAATGATCATACAGTGTCGCACAAATCGTATATGATGCTATCCAATAACAATGATTGTTCGCCAGCACCATAATGAATTGCAGCACTGAAATATTAACCCAGATACCAAATGAAAATCAATGAATCATCACTTAGCTACACTGAAATATTAACCCACATACTACTCTATTAAGAACCTTGATTACACTGAACTACATGTATGATAATCCTAATGACGCCACTGAGGTAGTGACAATGTGTACTATTCCCAAATATATTTCAGAACTTCATGTCTATTACTTCAAGATGATTATTCTAGACAAACTATTGAAGAAAAACATAAGATGAACACGCATATGCAAGGACACTCTAATCACAAGTTAGAGTATATGACTATATGATGGTTACCTCAGGTGCCATCCAATAAACAGTTCCTTCACATGATTTAACCTCATTCAATTTGGTAACCTGAAAGGGAGTTGATAAAACAATATTGTATCAGGGAAAAGTGGTTATGGATAAATAGAACAAAGAAATTATTCAAAAATTTTGCAGACAGCGAGCGAACCTCCTTAGCGAGTCCAAAATCTGCAAGTTTCACAGATCCATTGGCATGTACCATAATATTTGCACATTTAATATCTCTGCAATATCACAGATTTCAAGCTACAGTTCAGAACATATATATATACATACATAAATAATTTATTAATATAATTCTGCAATACTTTTCAAATCAATATAGAAAACACAGTTTTGGGGCATTGCTTTGACGGCTTTCATTTAAACGAATGGTACATAATTGCCCACCCTTGTTATTTCCAGTAATCTCATTTGTTACACCGAATGATAGCATTTATAGTATAAGAAGTTCGGCTAATTTCATCACCTATGAACAATGTTCCTTTCATGGAGGTAAGTTAACCCGTTAAGGATCTGTCTTGTAAATGCAGAGACCTGAGTATCTCGCAGGCGATGCTTCTGATAAAAAGCTGCAAGGGTTCCTTGGGTCACTAGTTCAAGGAAGACGTATAGTTTTGAATCCTCCTGCAATACAACCACACAATTGGGTGCTCATAGCCTAAGCATGCATAGAGGGGTACAAAGAATACAATGAATTTATGTGCATAACATATATATTATATCAAAGTGATAAACTGAAGTTACTTTGTCTGTTCCAAAGTACTGTACTATATTCTCATGCTCAAATTGGCTCCAAAGTGCAATTTCCTGAAAAGATTAAACAAGGTAGAAGAGGTCACATTTTGCAAAACTCTCAAAGGATAACAGCCATACTCTGCTAGCACAGCCCTCTTAAGATAACAGCACACAGGCCAAGGGGTCAAGCCTCAAAAGATAGTAGTGGAAGCCCACAAAAAACAACCTGGGAAACTTCCAATAATAGATTACAGCTCTCAGTTATCAAGACAACAATAAAACGTAACAAACCTGCTCAAGCTGAAAAATACATTGCTTCACGTTGCTCCCTTGATCAAATAAGTTTACTTCTTTGACAGCAAAGAAGAAACCGTCACTGTGAACATATATGATGCAGAAACAGAAAGTAAGGTACTTCAGACTTGTGAAAGGAAAACACTAGAGCAGGCTAAATAGTGAAGGCAACCCAATATATAAAATGGACTGGAAGTCGCACTGCATGCCGCTGATCAAAAATCATTTTATAAAAACCATTCTAAATGTAAATAAAAACCATTTTATAAAAGAACAGGAAAAAAATCAAGCAATTATCGAATTATTCTGTGTTCACCAGAAATCACAGGTGCAACATTTTGGCACACTAATGTCATTCCCCCATTTAACTAATTCAATTGCTATGAGGCTGTACTTAGTGCCTGTTTCTTCTTAGCATATAGACATGGAACCAATAAGCTCCAATCAGCTACAGAATCACTTCTGTAAAAGCCAGCTTAACCGAGGCTTATGTTAAAGTATGAACAGGCATAGCATATTAAACTGATGATTCAAAGCAACAAAACAGCACGGAAGAGCAACTAAATTTTTAAGAGCACTTACTCACTGAGGGCCTCATAGACCGTACCAAAAGAGCCAGTACCCAGGAGCGCCCCTCGGCACCATGATCGGATCGTCCTCGAGTAATAGAACATGGATTCGGCGGTCCAGCTTGAAGCTTCGTCACCGTTCGGCGACGATAGCGAAGAATTAGCGGTCCAGTACCCAGAGGACTCCCCGACACTGGGGTTTTCCGACACTGCAGCATCCTCCTCGTCATTGTCATCCTGGTATCCAAAACCGCAGGGATTATCCGGCATGTGTTCTGTCCCATCTGGAGCGAACGACCGCAAGATATCCCACGCGGATCCGGCCCCGCAGACAACCGGCAGCGCCATCGAGGGAGGCGGCGGAAGCACACACTTGATTCCTCCGTCCCTAACTGCCGCCCTCTTCTCATCTGGCCGGGTGAGGGCGTGGGTCGGAGGTTCAGGGCTGGGGTCCGCGGAGGAGGGTGAGCGCACGGCCTCGCTGCTGCTGCCAATGTGGAAGCCATTGACGAGGCCGAGGGAGCAGGCCGCGAACCCAAATGACAAACGAAGCGAAGCCGGCCGATCCAACTCCAAGCGGCGAGAGCGTGGGATCTCCTTATCCTTTTTGATGATTGGCATTCCTTCTTCTCTAAAGGTGCTTTTGACGTGCTTGACACACCTGACAAGTTTTTGAGCAATGAAATTACAGATACTAATCAATGGTTAATCCATGTATATAGAAAAAATATATATGATCCGTACCTCGTTTGTCATTGACACAACCTCTTTTCTGCCACGGAAATCCGGACTTTCTACTTCGTGAAGCATCTCGATAACTTGGCCTATTGTTGGTCTTTTCCCCTTATCAAGTTTCACACAGTCCAAACCGATCTGGACGCATCTTCTTATTTGTTGGTAATCAGTTTCTACTGATGTAGTATATCTCGCTGATTTTTGTAGCCTATCTCTCCACTTCTCTAGTATCCGGAAAATCACAAAATGTGTCATTTAGCGTAGCTACTTTGCTGAAGTTTCTAAAACAATCCCCTGAAAAAGCTAGAATTGATACGTAAGAAAAAGAGTAACATCATCTCTCTTAAGAAATTGTTTCCGCCTTTAAAAGCTGAAATTAATTCACTTACAAGCTCAAGAAATTCACGGGAAGATATTTCGGTCTCACTCTCATATGGATAGTCCCTCTGTCCCGTCACTATCTCTATGATTATTACTCCCAAACTGAATATGTCGGACTTTTTTGAGATGAAACCTCTGTTATGTATTCGGCGCCATGTAACCCCCTGCATTGCAACATGGGTTTGAAGCCCTAAGACAACTATAGAATATTGATTTTAGCAATCTCCAAAAACAAGCTATCAATAGCCATTTGACTCACAATGTTCCGGACAACTTATTGTGCAAGTCCAAGTTTTTTTCCTCGCTAAAGAGGCGAGATAAGCCAAAGTCCGCAATTTTTTGGGTGCCAAATTGTTGTCAAGCAATATGTTTGCAGGTTTTAGATCCATGTGAATAATAGGGGCATTAGGTTGCCATTCTTCATGGAGGTAATGCAAGCCATAACAAATGCCCTTAATTATTTTGTACCGTGTCTCCCAAGTAAGTCCAGAAGATTCATCTGCATTTGTACCACAACATTATTGAAGTGTTATATGATTGATTTTTTTTATTGTCATGTTATATTATTGATAACTGGCCATATTGAAACCACATCGACTACAGTCTCAAGTAATTGAGAATGAACAAATTGAGACCATATTGAATTGTTATACCTGAAAGATACTCACGAAGGTTTCCTTTAGGCATGTACTCCAAACAAAGCAATCTTTTCCGACTTCTCAGCGCAAATGAATTTCCCATTGTATTCAACATATATATTCTCTCTCTCATAACACCAGCCTACAAGTAACACTATATTTGGGTGTTTAAGCCTCATAAGATGATATGCTTCATTCTCAAATTGTCTATCCTTAACTCCGTGGCATTGACGAATTAAGTTTCTTCACAAAGAATTGTTTCACCATTTGGTAGCACTCCCCTTTTAAGCTCACTTATTAAGAGAGGCATGAGTTTTTGCATAGTCCGGTGAAAAATTCGACAGGTCTGAAATTTGTGATTTAATCTTACCTTATATACTGTACCAAAACCACCTTCACCAAGAACCCGCTCATCGGAGAAGTTGTTCATGATGTTTCTCAAATATTCTAGGGGTAGATTGCGTGGTCCTGAACTTCCATATTGTAACATGCTCTCCGGCATGTCACAGCAGCTAAACTCACTGTCCATTTCCATTTAAGCAAAATTCTGACTGCAAAAAGTAGTTTCACATGATAACAAATGTATGTTTTTCTTCCCAAAGTGAAAGTGCCTCGGTGAGCATGAAACTTCTGTATGAATGATTTCACCAAAACAAGAAAGCTGTATAAAAGAAGGCGAAATAAGTTGTCAAAATACAGTACCAACAAGAAATACAAATTGTTAGGATAGTTAAACAAAGAGTAAACAGGCTAGAATTGCATCACCTGTGATAAAATCACTACCTATCTTTTGTGTGTACAAATACATCAACATGAAGCTACGCGACTTCAGTTGTATATGTACTAATCTGTAGACTCAAGTATCACTGAAAAAACGTATCCATCATCAGGTAATTAGATGAATACCTAAGGGAAAATTCGAAGTGCAGAATTGAACTCCTCTGCAGTTCAGCTGCATGCTACTCATCTTAAATGCTTAGCACTAAATTTTGATGTATCTGAAATCTGTTTGTAGCCATTGAATACTTTGGTGCTTTGATCTAGAAAGCAAAGAACTGTGTTGGTGTTGAAAAAGAAACTAGCAGCCTAACACTTTCAGAACCAACTAACTCTTTATAGAGTACGAGCCAACTAATATTTGGATCTGAACAGCGCACATGCTTCAAAGTATGGACAGGCACAACATGAAGTACAACTTCAAGCTCACCAAAATCATTCTTTTTTCAAGCAACAAGATCCTAAAACACTCGAAGAGCAAGGTTTAAGACTAACCTGGAGAAGACCTAAGGCATGAGAGATGCTGCAACTGGTCAAGATGATCAAGCTGCCATTCATGAGAGCAATAAGGAAGAAAGTTCCCAGCACTGAGTAGACCGAATGGCGCCAATAAGGCAACGATAGTGGGAGAGCACCTTGTGGTTGTGACTTGTCGGTCGACATCAGTCAACCAAAGGGTAAGGATTGAACATGGATATTCCACACTGTCTGATTTCACATTGAACACACAGCAGCATTCAAGTTTGAAATGTGTATTTGTTTGATTCAAATTCAAATACATGGATGCAGATATTTATGGAAAATGAGATACTGATGTGAAAAGTGAAATCACAATTGGATGTAGTAGATACGAGCTCCTCTATAATGGTTGGGAAAATACCTGGTACTTTGAAGTACTTCTATTTTTTTGTCTTCTTGCAAAATTACTAGGAAAGATTTTATAAAGTTTAAATAAATATATTCTTAAGGGCATATTGGATAATCGGTAGCTGTCTGTTTGTTCTCCCTCTAACTAGCATCACAGACGTCCTTTTCCAGCCTAACCTGCTTCCAGCGAACCAATCTCCAGTAGTTTTTGGTTGTCTGTATTCTGGCTAGCAAATGGTTGCCTGCTTTGCTCTGCATAAAATCTCTTCTTCAAGAAGGTAAGCTTACCCTCCCTCCCCACCCCCTCTGGAGGCATTTTGTCAAACAGCTCATGCGCATGCTCCTCTATGAAGCGGGATGAAGCAGAGGAGGGAGGCACTGGGACTGCTAATGAACCACTGCCACACGAGCTCATCACGTACTCTGCTGGACGACCCTGCCGCCTCGCCATGTTGCGGTCTCACCGCCGATGGGGCCCTACCGTGCAAGACCGCGGCGGAACCATGCGAGACCACGGCTGCGGGGGGACCTTGCCTCGCGAGTTCACCGGCGCGCGAGACCGCCACCGCCGCAGTCAACTCGTGCTTGGTGGCCAGCGCCCTGGATGCCGTCGTCGCAGAAAGGCCCACCCTCGGTGTCGTCTGACGGGAGGTGAGCGGAGCAGGTGCGAGCAGCCGAGCGCTTGCCCAGGCGAAACGACCGCTTTCTCCGTTTCCAGGCAGGCTAAGGGCCCGTCGGTGGCTAAGACCTCAACGGCACGGCGTGGGAAAGAATACTAGGAAGAGGGATATATACCGCATATGCTATTTCCAAATACTTCAGCATCTTAACGGTTGTCACTAATATTTTAGCACACTCCACTGCGTAACGATGCATATTTAGCACTTTTGCTGATATGGCACGCCACCATACACTTCCACGCTGCAACCGGGGCGCCAAATGATGAGGAATACCCCTACCCTCCTGTTACCACCATTCCCCATTATTTTTTTTTTTGTCGTTTCCTTTGCTGGTTAGGTCAGGAGGTGGCCCTAGAAATGCACACAGGAATAACTATTTGGAATTGCAAGTTGTGACCGAACCTAACCATGAAGCATTAGGTGGCCCTAGAAAGATCACACCATAAAGGAGGAAGCAACTAGCTACCATGATCAAGAAGACTCCAACCAAACAGAAGATTGAAGCCAAGAAGGGCACAAAATGAGAGACATCTTAAAATGAGCATGTGCTTTTGGCAAGAACATGTGTTTTTTACCACTTTATTGTAGTCAAATTATTTTTGGGTTACAAACTTCTAAAGATCTTTTCCAATATGTGGTGAATGTGTTTTCCAATGTCCTTTTATATTCTACTATTTGTGTGCAAGGATGTTTGTGTAAGTATGATCTTGTTTTGGATGTAGAGTTGAAGATGAAAGGTTACGTTGTGTTCAGGGGAACAGTACAAGGTGTACAGATCATGGGCTTAATGCTCCATACTTGTTGTTGGAGTTCCTGGTAGCCTGTTCCAAAGCTACCGTTCGTATGAAGAGGCAGTTGAAGCGTTCGTGGAATTTAGGGCAAGAGAGGAGGCTGCAGAACACGCAATGTTCCTGGAGGCTGCTGTTGCTGCCGCACAGGAACTGCCAGCTGAGGTACTTGAACAGGCACAGTCAGGTGTCCGAGACCAAAAAGCTCCGAACAAGGACTTGAAGGATTTCATCATTGGTGTGCTACTTGTGATTGTCGTAATGCAGTTTGTAATGCTTCTAGTTAATTGACTAGAATAGGCACACTCATTAGTGAGCCAACGCTGTGTTGATGTAATTTTAGTTTGGAAAACTAGGATGTAATAAGTGCAATTATTGTTTGCATGTTAGAACTGAAACCTTTCTAGCCTTCATGTTTAGAGACAATTCGGTATAGTACCCAGTTTGTCAGTTCAGAAGAAACCTGAATCACAGCGCAAAGGTTTTTGCATTTCACAAGTCATTTTTCACAGATAGTAAGGACACATAACAAAATTGTTAAACGAAATTGTTGCATTGCTTAGTTCAATATGTTTCAACCCCAAATGCCTTGTGCATGGCATTGATAATTACAAGTTATGTGACCACAACTTTATAACTAGGCACATTCAAAATATGCCAACAGTAGGCAAAGAGTAGTTCATTTCTAGATGCAACTCCACTTACCCTGATTGTTCATGACCATCATGTTTAGGTTAATAGACTACTTACTATAACTAGTCATCATTGATTGTCCATAACCAAAATGAGGTAACTTAGGCCATTGTTCTCTTGTACCTTTTCAACCGGACTGGGGAGGGCCATCCTAACCATTGTTCTAATAAGTTATGCAAAAGAGCAGTAGTTCTAAGTTGCAGTGTAAACCAGTGGCGACATCAGTTGAGCTTGATCAGGATGATGCACACTAGTAAGAAGATGACACCCAGCAGGTAGTACACCAGCCACGTCAGCTTGCTCTTGTCAACAACGGTGTACAAAGCCTTCTTGTGGTACTTGGAACACACACGTTCAACAATCCTCTTGGTGCGGGCGAATTCTTCCTCTAGATCCTTCTTGGCCGCCTTCATTGCTTCATTCATCTGCAGAGCCTCAATCAAAGTCTCATGGGCTTGTGCCTCCACGCGCCTGGTAGCCTTGAGCTCCCTCCAAAGGGCCTTGAGAGTCTTCTGCACACGATCTAACCATAGTTGCTCGACCCAATCAACGAACTAGCATTGTTCCTCTTCTTCCTACAAGATTTTGATAAAAGACTGAATGAACATGACCAAAACCAAATGAATGAAACCAGCATTCAGAAAACATGGCAACCTTCTTTGGGCAACCAATGAAGTGTCGTCCGCAGTTCCTTCTAGATCCACCCCAAGCCTTCTTCAGGCGAGCGGTGCGTCCATGTCGCACTTCTCCGCCCTAAGCATTCCCAGGCCGGACCACTCCGATGCAAAAACCGCAGTTGGAACGCCGGAGTCACTGTTGGCCTACGAAAACTGGGGACAAATCTCAAATTCGTTGGTAGGGCTAGGATTTCGATCAAATTGAATGATCAACAATACAAATAGATTGCAGACAGGATGAAACGAGAAGAGTAATGGTTACAATCCGGGGAGTGTTGACGGTCACCAACTACATATTTTTAACGTCAACATCCTACCATAAAGGGGGTGAAACTATACATTATCATACTCATATACATTTATAACTCACATATTTCCACTTGTAGTGTCCAAATTATTATTGTGCAGATTTATATAAGAAACAAGTGGAAAATGTACCAAAAGGCGCCTCCCCCCTGAAAGCGCATTCCCGAAAGAACATCAAGCCCAAGGGAGAAATGGACCAAACACGCGAACCGGGCCGAGCAAACACCGCCATACAACTTTTTCCTACCCAAAGACGCCCGACCGCCAAAAGCCCGGCCCGAACGGGCCCAAAGAGGGTGCGCCAAGACCACTGGTGCGGCCGCACCCCCTACCGAGGCGGTTCGGGCCCAGCTTCGGGGAGGCGGTTTGTTACCTTCCATAACGGGCACTACCGACGTTAGATGGTCGGTTTGGCAGTTTTAGAAGGTGTTCCCAGGTCGGTTTTGGCTCCTTCCATATGGGGAGGGACATTTTCCAATGAGCCCCCTCTCCTCTACCTATAAAAGGAGGCCATCTCCCACCATTGTAACACACACCATTCCAAGGAAGAGTCTCTCCCTCTCCTCTAAGAGAGCTCTCCCTCTACTCCACTCCTTCACTCCAATGGGCTTAGGCCCTCATTAGTAGTAGAGAGATCGGGCGGAGGAGAGATGTGAAGGGCTGAGAGCGGGGAAGCGCCGGACTTGTCGGTGTCTCCCCAACCTTGTACCTCGGTGGATTCGGACTTGGCTCCTTAACGGGATCTTGGCTAAGTAAGCTTCCACGGTTCTCGATAACCTTTATTGTCTTTTGTTTATCCACGATTTATCTACTTGTTTGCGGGATCGGTAGCTGTACCTTCGGGGTCGACTCTAGTGGTGGAACCCTTTGACCGGGAACCCGGCAAACACTAGAGTGATAATCACTAGCGTAGACGTGGTGTTTGGGCTAGCGGTTTTCTACCTTTTGCGAAGCATCCCACGGTTGAGGGGGTAGGCGGCCGGGTCGTGACAAGCCTTGACCGTCCCCTTGAAATCCCCCACGTTCGGGCGTGACGTAGAGCTAATTGCCTAAGCTTCCTGGGGGCGTTGGCCGGTGCCCGAAGTGAACAAGTAGCTCTGGAGACTGGCTAACCATAGACCCTAAAGGTGTAGGGACCCTTCTCGATAATCCTTCCCATCTTTGGCCTTGTGTGTCCTTGGGCGAACTAGTTAGGAGAGAGTACCTCCGTTCCCTGTGGAAAATACGATACCCTGAATATTTCCGGGTGAAAGCTACAACGACAATTCCGTGCGCTTGCGGATTTATCTGTGTGCGTTAAGAAACGTCAACAAGCTTTCTGGCGCCGTTGTCGGGGAACGGTTGCTATTATCTTCGAACCTAGTGAGTCCTCGTATCTATCTATTTAAAAAAAAATTCAAAATAGTTATTTATTTTCTTTTTCCAAAATGAAGCCAACCAATCCTTTTGAAAATCCTTCGCTTCAATGGAGGAGTTCACAGAGCCACAATCTTTTTAAAACCAAAACTTTCATCCGCTATGAACTCCATCCGTATTTAAAATCCATTGTTCGGACAGCACCCTTCTCGGCTACCACACCAAAAACCCATGTAGCCACCTACAAGTTTTCGAGGAGATATGTGCATGCCTGAGCATTCCTAGCATGACACAAGAAACTCTCATGTGGAAGTTGTTTCCGTTCTCCCTCACAGGGAGAGCAGAACAATGGTACACTAATGTCGTAGGAAGTTTGAATGGGGATTGGAAAGAACTCAAAGACAATTTTTGTCTAGCATTTTTCCCATCAACACCCTACCAAGGACATTCCTCGATTTCGAGCAGGATGGGAAGGAGTCCATAGGTGCAGCCTAGGCTAGGTTTGCAATGTTAATACATGATAGCCCAGACTTGTCATTACCCGATAATGTGCTTTTGCATATCTTTTGTTCGGGTCTTGACATAGACACTGCCCTATGCCTTGACATGACCGCTGGAGGGTCGCTTTCACGCAAACCTACAACGGAACAGAGGAAAATCCTTGATCACATCCTAGAGAAGCATGCTTCTCCTGTTGTAGAACCTACTCCCCTCCACAACAAGGGCATGTCAAGTTTTGAGGAGCCCGCATCAGTCGAACCATTCCCTATACCAACAATAGAACCGACTGTCGAGCCCTCACCCGAACCACAAACACCGAAGGAAGGGATGCTTTATCCTTCGGAGTTCCCGATCAAATTCGAGGATCATGGGAGAACCTTGAACCTTCTATGACACAAAACCTTCAAAAGAATGGTTAATGGAGGTGAAACGTTCTTCTGAAGCAATTCATATTCTTTCACCTTCCATGACTATATCTTGTTCGTTACGAGGAAATTCCTTAGATGCCCTACACAGCCCAACAACCGAGGCAAATATCATGTCACAATATCTTGCGGAAACCCTTTTGGGTAATATGCCGCTAGCCTCGACCGATAGACTCTTCAAGGGTCAATTCGGACTCATATTTGCATGTTGTGGGATTGCTAGGGCCGTGCCAATTAAAATTCATGAAACCGAGGTTCACTTAGACTTCTATATCTATCCCATCCTCGACTTTGATCTTCTTATAAGCTACCCTCTTGAAAAAGTTCTTAGTAAAAAACCTATAGAGGATAGCCATGATGAGAAGTTGGGAAAGAATGCTTGTGCCTCTCACCTAGAAATCCCAAAGGTGAAGCATCTTCCCAACCAAAACTCGTTCGAGGAGGCGACGTTCATAACTCCATTCGATTCACCTAAGTTGCCCTCGCATCTTGGTGAAACGAAGCACCCGTCGCTCTCACTCGAACACAAGACATGTCCCTCTGGCCAACAAAACGTTGTTCTTGACAATGGTCGAGATTCAACGTTCGTTCTTCATGACACATCTTGTGAAGATAAGAACTCATGTGCCATGGACATGCACGAAGCAACAACTCGTGAGACCAAGCATGAACCTGCTATTGAGCATGTCGAGTTTTCATTAGAAACTTCTCATGATACATGCTCACCTTTTTGGATCTCTAGAGTCGCCTTGCTTCTCACCACGTGCCCCTACGAGGACCCCAACCTTCTCTTAATCCTCGTTCATAAACTTTTCAAGAGGATGGTTGTGGATGTCTTCGTCTATCACAAGTTTTGCCGATCTCGTAGTGGCACGATGGCTAACCTTGCAGCTTAAGCGTAACGCTAACTTCTTAGTGGTGAGGCTGGGAACTTCACCACCTTTCATAGCTGCAAGATGAATTCCCGCGGTCAAGCTTACGACCATAAAAGAAAAGCACTCACGGGAGATAACCCTGACCGTCAAAAAAAAAAAAAAAAGATAAATGAATAATTCACTCTTGTTGTCATGATAAAAAAAAAAAAGAGCGTAAAAAGTTTTTCTCTTTCTCTTATTAATAAAAGCAAGAACGTGTTATCAAGTTAGTATGCACCTTCGGGTATTCTTGTCGCTAACCATTTCAGGTGGAGAGGAATGCGATGCTTGAAAACATGGGGCCGACATCAGCACACAAAAAAAAAGAAAAAAAAGAGAAAACTTTGATGCTCATGGATGGTGGAACACACTCAAAAGGAGACCCGGGCTTTGCACATTTGACTTTTGCATAAAAGTCCAAGTGTGGGGAAAGATGGTGAAAACCTCAAGTTCCATACACCAAGGCGTCATACAAAAAAAAAAAAAATGATGGTGAATAAAAGATGATGTCACCCCCGCCTTGCTGAAAAAAAAAAAAGAGAGATGATTAATTAAAAAAAAAAAAAAAAAGAATATAGATGAAAAAAAAAAAGAAAGAAAGAAAAAAAAAAAAACAATGAGAAAAAAAAAAAGAGGAGAGAAAAAGAAGAGAAAAAAAAAAGAGTGTTGTTGAAAAAAAAATAATATAAATAGAAAAAAAATCAATAAGAGAAGAGAGGAGCAAAGTTGGCCCCCCATAGTCAAGGTACATACCCAAGTCTTTGCGACTCCACCCATCATTGCTTCCACAAGCAAGATGGGTTTGTCTCTCATCCTTTGCTGCTACCATCAAGACCCATGGCCCATACACACAAATTTGTGTGTGTGTGGCCTAGACTTATGGTACACCTGGACAGAGCCATCATGCAACCGCAACATTGACTTCGATGCTTCATCCATTAATGTTGCTGGTAAGTATACCCAGGTATGCAAAGGAAATAAACGTTCACCATCTCCTCACTAATTTTTTTGTCTCCATAAAAAGATAAAACTTTATGCTTCTCATGCCATGGCATATACTTTGAGTTTGGGTGTACCTACATGGGCCCATGTAATACATCCATAGGTCTTTTTAAATTAAGCGTGGTGCTTAGGTTAAAAATAACCTCCTTTAATCAAAACTTTGACTTGGTGTTAGAGTTTGGTTAATGAACTCGAGGCGTTGTTGTCATGATCCATGAGAGTATCTTATGATGGAGACGATTTAAGGCTATGATTACATTGCTCCTTTATGTTAGCCTTGCTTGAGTGATGTTGTGGTGAACAAATAAAAAAATAATTAATAAATAAAGTTGTCATAATAAAGGCTCTACTATGTTCATGCCGATAGAGCCATGTGTTTTCCTTCTTTTGTTTTGTTTTCTTGTTTTCAAATAAAAACCAGGTACAAGACCAAGTGTGGGGGAGAGCTCTCAAACACAATGAACAAACTTCTAAGACCTCCCCAACACAATGTACAAACAAGTCATGATGGAGAAGGACGAGGCGAACGACTATCATTAACTCCTTCCTCTTCAAACGGTGGTTTGTGCAAAACTCTCGCTCTCACATCTCACAAAAATAATAAAAGAAAGGGGAGAGAAGAGAAGGAGGAGAAATGAGAGAAGAGGAGATAAACCTTCAACCCCAAGTTCTTTGTCCTATTTTTGTGATGACATCAAAAGACAAGCTTGGGGGGGAGCCTCCAACCACGCGACCAATCACAACTCAAATCACTGTGCGCACAAGATAGCACAACCATGAAAGGTAAGTAAAGAGCAAGCTTGGGGGAGGACTCCAAGAAAGGTAACGTGTATCTCACATTTTGATTATATTCTCTATCTTATGAAATGATGAGTTATACTAAAAAAAAAGGGGAGACAAAATTCCGCTCCTATACATATGAGCTATGAAAATGTTTAGTTTTAGTCCCTCGTTGAAATGATGAATAGTTGCTCTGTCTTATGTTTCGCCTGTGCCTAGTTTATAATTCGAATTTCTCTAAAGTTTGGGTTTAGTGGCTAAGTCTAAAAACTCATCCTGAAAAAACCTGATTCATGTGGGTTGCATAGGCTCTATCTAGTCTAAGTTGTTGCCAAGTATGATATGGTACAAATAGATTTACTATGATTTCGTTCCAAAGAGAGACTTGACATCCGGGAACCTACTTTGAAAGAAAAGAGAAATGATATGGGCTATGCTAAAAAAAAAATGGGATGAAAAATGGACATGAGTCCGAGGGCGAGTAGAGCCCACATCTCTAAAAAAAAAAAAAAGAAAGTTGATCAAAAGGATGAATGAAAAATATTTCTGTTATAACCATTCTATCCGCAACCGCCAAAGACATTGAGAAAAGCTAAAAAGCCCCGCTACGATGAAAGGTAATAAAGGGTGAGAAAAAGATGTGCCATTTTATTCAAACTCTAGTAGAAAATCTTATTATAACCCTGGCACTTACGAAATGTAATCGGCATAGTAGCAACTCCCGATCAACAACCAAGTACTTATCTTTTTTTGCGAGGACGCGCAAAAGGGTAAGCTTGGGGGAGTTTGTTGACGGTCACCAACTACATATTTTTAACGTCAACATCCTACCATAAAGGGGGTGAAACTATACATTATCATACTCATATACATTTATAACTCACATATTTCCACTTGTAGTGTCCAAATTATTATTGTGCGATTTATATAAGAAACAAGTGGAAAATGTACCAAAAGGCGTCTCCCTAGAAAGCGCATTCCCGAAGAACATCAAGCCCAAGGGAGAAATGGACCAAACACGCAGAATCGGGCGTAACAAACACCGCCATACAACTTTTCCGGCCCAAAGACGCCAAACTGCCAAAAGCCCAAATTAACGGGGCCCAAGAGGGGCGCTTGCAAGACCACTGTGCGGCCCGCACCCTACCGAGGCGGTTCGGGCCCAAATTTCGGGGAGGCGGTTTGTTACCTTCCATAACGGGCACTACCGACGTTAGATGGTCGGTTTGGCAGTTTTAGAAGGTGTTCCCAGTGTCGGTTTTGGCTCCTTCCATATGGGGAGGGACATTTTCCAATGAGCCCCCCTCTCCTCTACCTATAAAAGGAGGCCATCTCCCACCATTGTAACACACACCATTCCAAGGAAGAGTCTCTCCCTCTCCTCTAAGAGAGCTCTCCCCTCTACTCCACTCCTTCACTCCAATGGGCTTAGGCCCTCATTAGTAGTAGAGAGATCGGCGGAGGAGAGATGTGAAGGGCTGAGAGCGGGAAGCGCCGGACTTGTCGGTGTCTCCCCAACCTTGTACCTCGGTGGATTCAGACTTGGCTCCTTAACGGGATCTTGGCTAAGTAAGCTTCCACGATTCTGATAACCTTTATTGTCTTTTGTTTATCCACGATTTATCTACTTGTTTGCGGGATCGGTAGCTGTACCTTCGGGTCAGGACTCTAGTGGTGGAACCCTTTGACCGGGGAACCTGGCAAACACTAGAGTGATAATCACTAGCGTAGACGTGGTGTTTGGGCTAGCGGTTTTCTACCTTTTGCGAAGCATCCCACGGTTGAGGGGGTAGGCGGCTGGGTCGTGACAAGCCTTGACCGTCCCTTGAAATCCCCCCACGTTCGGCTGTGACGTAGAGCTAATTGCCGGAAGCTTCCCAGTTGGGCGTTGGCCGGTGCCCGAAGTGAACAAGTAGCTCTGGAGACTGGCTAACCATAGACCCTAAAGGTGTAGGGACCCTTCTCGATAATCCTTCCCATCTTTGGCCTTGTGTGTCCTTGGGCGAACTAGTTAGGAGAGAGTACCTCCGTTCCCTGTGAAAAATACGATACCCTGAATATTTCCGGGTGAAAGCTACAACGACAATTCCGTGCGCTTGCGGATTTATCTGTGTGCGTTAAGAAACGTCAACAGGGAGGCAAGAAGACCTAGGGCTATGTTCTGGAGGATCGAAGAAGATGGATTGGGCTGACCTCTGAGTCGGAGCCGTCACCGAGTCGCGCGTCGCGGAGTCGTTCCCCGGAGTGGTCATAGTCACTTTGGCTCAACCACGTCCTCGTTGGCGACCCACCCGCCGCCTCGCGTGCGGGGCAACTGTGGCCGCCACACTCGCACCTTCGACCTCCAGTGCACCTGTCACGTTCCGGATTGGAATCGCGACGGATTAAGGTTCTAGAACTGGAATTTAGAGAAGGAAGAACTCAGAAATGGAGAACGAACGAGATAAGCAAAGAACGATATCAGGTTCGAGTTGAGAGAGGCGGTTATAGGGGAATGAGTTCTGTTCTTCGATAACCGACTCCTATGACGACTTCGGGTTTATATTCCACCCTTACAACGGCCTGGGCCGACTCAACTACTAACTGGCCTTTGGCCCAAACGACAACTGTCAACGAACACCGGCCGACGGCCCAACAAACTCAACCTTCCTTTGCCACGGAGCTCCCTGTTGTCGTAAACTCGTCAGTCGATACCTCCGGGCTTGACAGGGTCGAGGTCATGACATTGCCTCCCCCTCGAAAACCAGCTTGACCCCAAGCTGGGCTGCTGGGGAACCGACGCTTGAGATCTTCAGCTTCTTCCTAGGTGCACAGGTACTGAGGTAGCCCATCCCACTGCACTAAGATCTGATGAATTGTCGAGGCACCCAACTTACTCATCCGGTTCTGAATGAAAGCCAAAGGTTGCACTGCCACAGACGGATCCTGGGAAAGTTCAGAGATATCATCCTCCAACCTCGCAGATGGTGGCACATGCTTCTTAAGCTGGGATACATGAACCACTGGGTGAATCTTGCAGTCAGGAGGTAGCTGAAGTTTATATGCCACGGACCCCACTCGACTAAGCACCAGAAAAGGTCCATACCAACGATAAGAAAGCTTTTGATTGTGACGAGGTGCAACTGAAGACTGAATGTATCGCTGCAGACGCAAATAGACACGATCACCCACTTGAAACTCTCGTTCACTGCGCCCCTTATCAGCTTGAGCCTTCATTCGTTGTTGAGCCCGATGAAGATGATGTTTGATCACATCAGACAACAGATTTCTTTCTATTAACCATTGCTCCAGATCAGCCGAGTGTAACTGCACTTCATTAGACAATCCAAACATTGGTGGTGGATAACCATACATGACATCAAATGGGGTTCTGCCCAAGGCTGAGTGATAAGAGGTATTGTACCATAACTGAGCCACTGAAAGCCACTTATGCCATTGTTTAGGACATGCATTCACCAGACACCTCAGATAGTTCTCAAGACACTGATTCGGGGCGTTCGATTGTCCATCGTCCATCGGGGATGATAGGATGAACTCATCAGCAACTGTGTATCTGACAGATTGAACATTTGCTTCCAAATCTTGCTACTGAATATCCTATCTCGATCAGACACTATCTTCTTGGGAAATCCATGATGAGCATATACATGATCCAAATAAACTTGTGCAACATCCAAAGCAGAAAATGGATGGGATAAAGCCATGAAATGGACATACTTTGTAAATTTATCAATGGCTACCAAAATTGTGTCAAATCTATTGGATTTAGGAAGACCTTCAATGAAGTCCATACAGACCACTTGCCAAGCTTGATCAGGAATCATTAAAGGCTGCAATAGCCCTGGCTTCTTCACATGCTCCATTTTAACTTGTTGACAGATCTGACACTCCTGCACAAACCTTAAGATATGCTGCTTCATGTGAGACCAGCAGAACAAATTTCTGACTCTGTAATAAGTAGCTTGAAACCCAGAATGACCTCCAACACCAGATGAATGAACAGCCTGTAATACATGATCTTGTGCCAAAGCATTGGATCCCAGCCAGATTCTGCCCTTGTGCCTAATGATACCATCATCCACTGTAAAATCACCTGAAGGAGACTGTAAGATTTTCAAAGAATCCTCATCATCAACATAACCCAGTTTCACCTTTTCTAACCACTCAGGGGCACATAATGAAATAGCATGAACTGTATCAGGATGATGACAACGAGATAGGGCATCAGCAGCTATATTGGAGGACCCTTGCTTGTACACAATGGTAAACTCCAGATCCATTAGTTTTAATAGTGCTTTCTGCTGCAATCTAGAAGTTATTCTTTGCTCATTCAGATACAACAGGCTCTTGTGGTCAGGCCTGATAATGAATTTGGCATGCTGCAAGTAAGGTCGCCACTTTTCCACAGCTAGCAATATAGCCATGCATTCTTTTTCATATGTAGACAGGGCCTGATTCTTCATGCAAACAGCTTTGCTTAAGAAAGCAATGGGATGGGCATCTTGTAACAGCACTGCCCCAAACCCAACATCACTGGCATCAGTTTCTAAGATGAAAGTCTTGTTGAAATCTGGAATAGCTAGGACAGGAGCATTAACAAGAGCATTCTTCAATTGATCAAAAGCACTTTGTTGCTCACAAGTCCAGACAAATGGAACCCCCTTTTTAAGCAAAGCAGTTAAACTCTTACTGATCAACCCATAATGTCTGATAAACTTTCTATAATAGCCAGTCAACCCAAGGGACCCCCTAAGCTCTTTCAAATTTTTAGGTATTGGCCAATTCTCAATAGTAGATATCTTTGATTTTTCTGTGGCCACCCCATGCTCAGATATGACATGCCCAAGGTACTCAACTTCATTCAGAGCAAAAGAGCATTTAGAGAGCTTAATGTAAAACTGATGATGTCTCAGAATCTGAAATACCTTGGATAGCAACAACACATGCTCCTCCAAAGTTTTTGAGTAAATCAACACATCATCCATGAATACCAGCAGGCCTTTCCTTAATAAAGATGCAAAGATCAAATTCATGACACTTTGAAATGTTGCTGGTGCATTTGTTAGACCAAAGGCCATCACTAGAAACTCATACAAGCCACTGTGGGTCTAGAATGCAGTCTTATGAGTATCTTCTGGCTTGAGACAAATTTGATGGTAACCAGCTCTGAAATCCAGCTTGGTAAACCATTTAGCTCCAGCTAGCTCATCTATCAACTCATCCACAATAGGCATAGGGTGTTTGTTCTTTACAGTGATGGCATTTAAATGTCTGTAGTCAACACAAAACCTCCAAGTCCCATCTTTTTTCTTTACCAGCAATACTGGAGAAGCATAAGGGCTTTGACTGGGTTTAATAATTCCACTCAACAGCATCTCTTGTAACTGTTTTTCAATTTCATCTTTCTGGGCAGGTGAGTATTTATAAGGTCTGACATTGACAGGTTGGGCCCCTGGCAACAAATGAATGGAATGATCAAAGGGCCTGGGTGGTGGTAGTGCTGTTGGTTGTTGGAACAGGTCTGAATATTCAGAAATGAGGTCCTTAATAGAAGCTGGCATCTCTGTTGATGCAGGAAGATCAATAACTGTAAGCTCATTGTCCATCAAGTGTTGAGATGCTAGATCACCACCCCATTTAACTTGTACACACCACTGAACTGCATCCCTGTTGAACAATCCTTGCAGAGCTTTAGCAGATATAGCAGCACACTGCTGACTGTCAGAGCCTACACCATTCAACTGAATTCTCTTGCCATTGTAAGTGACCCTCATGACTTTCTTAGACCAGTTAACCCACATGGGACTGCATTCTTCCAACCAATCCTCTCCCACTACCATATCAAAGCACTTCAATGGAAGAATTCCAAATGTAGTGTGGAAAGAGTGACCCTGAACAGACCATGCCAAATTAGGTAACTGCTTGTCACAAACCATCAACCCTCCATCAGCAGCAACAAAGCTTGTTGACTGACAAGATACAGTAGGTAATCCCAAACTCTGAGCTAGTGGAGCATTGATGAATGAGCCTACACTGCCAGAATCCACCAAGATTAGAACCTCTTTTTTGCCAACCAGACCACACAGCTTCATTGTCTTCCTCTTTCCAGTAACAGGGGCATGCACTTGCTCAACAGCCATTACAGTATCCTCCTGGATATCAGAATCTTCCTCAATTCCCACTGAATCTTCTTCTTCTAATGCATCCAGTAATTCTTCTATGACATGGATTGGAACCTGAGCAGGACACTTATGCTCTCTATTCCACTTAGAGCCACATTTGAAACACAACCCATTCTTTCTCCTGAATTGCTTGAGAGCTTCCAGCTTATCTTCAGGTTCAGGCACAGCCAGCTTGTCAGTCTCACCCACTTTGGTCTTGTCCCATAGTTTGTGCTGAGGTTTTGCCTGATCCTTCCACACTCCTTTGCCTTTATGCTTGCCCAACTCAGCTTCTTGAATCAAGGCTAAACAACTAGCATGGTCCACAGTAGTAGGTCGATGCAGTACCAAACTAGCACGAATCTCTTCTCGTAGTCCAGCCATATACCGATTCACAAAATAGGTCTCATCATAATTTGCATTGTACAACAGTAGGTTATGAGCACCCTGTTCAAACTCTGCTGTATAGTCATCAACTGAACCCTTCTGCCTGATAGACTCGAACTGCTTGAGAATCAGTGGGTATTGATCCTTATCAAATTTGGCCAGCACCTTGGCACACAAATCCTCCCAAACCACCACACGACCATGGCGTTCCAGAGTATGTAGCCAGGTCTTCGCAGCACCCTCGAAATTCAGAGCGGCAAACCGTGTCTTCAGAGAATCATGAACAGCATATACCTCGAAATACATCAAACAATGGTCCATCCACACACGTGGATTCGAGCCGTCAAATTTCGGAAACTCCAGTTTCGGAAAGGGAGGTGGACGCAAAGTAGGATCAGAGTGGGAATCGCCATACATACCACCATCGAAGTTCTGCGGTCGGGTTCCATGAAACCCGCCGCAGTGCTGGCCACTCCAGTTAGGTTGTGCCGCTGGCGTCGCCATGGATGGGGATGAGGCCGCAGGCGCAACGTTGAGGTCGAGCCTCCGTGGTGGGGGCTGTTCGACCTGGGTGGGCACGACGGGCGGCGCGCCACCCGCAGCAGATGGTAGAACCGGTGCACCTCCGAGAACGCCGAGGTTCGGAAGCGGAGTGCTCAAGGAATCCATACGCCTCACCAGCCTGTCGATGTCGTTGTTGGAGTCGCGGATTGTCGTCTCCGCCACCTCGGTCCGGTCGCGCAAATCGGTGAGCAGCGTGTCAGCCTGCACTTGCCTGTTGCTGACGCCGAGGACGGCATCCAGCGTTTGCTTCATCATCTCGCGGAACCTTGTCATCTCCTTGGCTAGATCAACCACGGGGTCAAGGCGCTTTGCCAGGTCGTCGAACTTGGTCGTCAACTCCTCCATGGATGCCGACATCTGCACCTACGCCTTCGACAGCTTCGTGGGCGCCAGAGCGACGAGCACGAACCGCAGCGGCTTCCTCCGATCGGGGTGATGGATGGACTTATTGCAATCAACTCAAGCAGCGAGAATCTGCGAATCGATCGACTAATCGCCAGAGCCTTGTACCCGCGATTAACTTGCAGAATTTCACCGTGAACCGAGGGAGCTGATACCAATTGTCACGTTCCGGATTGGAATCGCGACGGATTAGGGTTCTAGAACTGGAATTTAGAGAAGGAAGAACTCAGAAATGGAGAACGAACGAGATAAGCATAGAACGATATCAGGTTCGAGTTGAGAGAGGCGGTTACAGGGGAATGAGTTCTGTTCTTCGATAACCGACTCCTACGATGACTTCGGGTTTATATTCCACCCTTACAACGGCCTGGGCCAACTCAACTACTAACTGGCCTTTGGCCCAAACGACAACTGTCAACGAACACTGGCCGACGGCCCAACGAACTCAACCTTCCTTTGCCACGGAGCTCCCTGTTGTCGTAAACTCGCCAGTCGATACCTCCGGGCTTGACAGGGTCGAGGTCACGACAGCACCCCACGAACAGCTCGCGCACGGCCCTGAAGCGCTCGGCGGAGGCGTCGTCGCTCATCAGAACGGACGGACTACGGCGGTGGGGACAAGCTCGAGGCGGCTGAACGGATAAGGCAAGGAGGAGAGCGAGGTGAGTGAAAGAGTGAGCCATTGACTGGGTACGCTCAAAGATGGTCTGGTTTATATACGCAGAGAAGCTGCGATGTGCAGTATCATCCCACTCAACGTAGGATACGGTGACGGTAACATACCGTGCACAACCAAACAACCCTTATTGGGCTTAGGGGAGCCGAGCCAGGCCAAAAAGCGTTCAACCAAACAGATTCCGAACCGGGCCAGGGAACCAAACAACAACTCCATATCTCCTTTGGGCCAGGCTAGATGAGATAGCAGGTTGAGCCAAGTATGCAAACCAAACACACCCTACATGTCTTTTGAATGAGATGCTAATAAAAAAAAAGAGTAAAATGCACCTGGGGTCCTCAAACTTTTTGGGACCTCTCATCCACGTCCTCAAACTATAGAAGTGACTATATCTATTGTTGGCAAGCACCAACGGTCCAAAACTAGACACGTGAGCATCAACAGCTGACTTGGCCATGCCACATTGGCGGCCGGTCAACATGACCATGAATTTTTTTCAAAAAGACCCTGTTTTGTTTCTCTTTTTCACTTATGCCTCCTTCCTCTCCTTGAAAGGTACACGTGGTTCAAGAAGCGCTAAGCAGACTTCCACTGCCGCGCCGCTGACCTCGTCTGCAGCCTCCGGGCACGGTCGCGAGCAAGAGCACCCCGACTCCCACTTCTAGCGCGGGCACAAGCAGACAGAGGCGCACGTCCTTCTCCCGGCTGTCCTGGCAAGCGCGTACGCGCAGCGCTCGCGGACCGCGGCGACCATCCGGCGGCATCTCTGTCCCCTCCGTGAGGGACCTGACCAGCAGCGAGGTCGGTGCAAAGAGGCGAGGCTCGGTGAGGTGGTGGCGGTGAGGCAGCCCACCAGCAGCCTAGTCAATGGCCTGCACAGACGGCAACACGAGGCGATGTCGCCAACCCATCCACGAGGCACTTGCGGCAGCGTGAGGCGGCCTGCCGGCGCGCAGCATGCGCGAGGCGAGAACGTGGTGTGGATCGCCCTTCTTGTAGGTACACTTCACGGTGCAATTGTGCTGAGATCACGCAGCTCCTGCTTGATCGCCTCGCACGTGGCGTCGTTGCGGCACCAGCGTTCTGGCCGTCGTCCTTGATAACGGACAAGGTCCGTTGGCCAGGCCTGGTCAGCAGAACCACAACCCATAGTGACCGCGCACACCTGCTAGCGCATCGCGCCTTCTGTCTCACGCTGTAGTCTTCCAGATCAGTAGTTTTAGGAAGGCTAAAGATAGCTTGTAACACATTTATATATACTCGCTGAGATGATCAATGCAAAGTGTGGCTTGTCTCCATCCTGTTTCCGTCCTCGGCCACCTGTGCGGCAGCGATGATTGATACTAGTATTTTTAAAGGGAAAGCAAGGAAAGCATTCGAGCCAGCATCAACGGCGCCATCGCACGCTGCGGTTGCTACAACCACTGCCGCTGTAGATCGAACGGTCGCATGGTGCTCGGCTGCTCGCCACGGGCATCCAAAAGTAGTCGTGCCCTCTTGATGTTTGCACCATCGCCGGCGCCGGAGACGAGGCGGCACAGCGCACCTGCGGGTCGCCGGCGACCTTGACGAGGAACGCAAGCATCTGCTGGGGCCAGCGCTCCCAACGACGAGGGGTGGAGGCACGCAACGTAGGTGACCATGGCGGTCCCTCGACACCTCCTACAACAGCGGTCGCTTGGCACGGCCGTGCTCCAGCTTTGAGTGCGTGCGCTGCAACATGCGACTCGCCGTGTCCAGGTCCGATGTGGGCGCCAGGCGGCGCTCATGCGCGCATACCACTGCTCGTTGACCCGCTCGGCGGCCCACACGCACAGCTGTGCCAGGGACGGCGCCCACGGAGACGGCCGTCACAACGGCAGTGGCCTGTTCGCACTCACCTACTCGCGCGCCCGCGTGCCGAAGCGGCAACTCGCACGCATGCACACAACAGCTGCCATCACACATCACGGACGCAGCAGCTCGCCCTCGTGCACTCGTCAGCTGAGAAAGAGAAAGGAGAGGAAGGAGGCATAAATAAGAAAGAGAAACAAAACATGGTCTTTTTGAAAAAGTTTCCATGGCCATGTTGACTGCTGCCAACGTGGCATGGCCATGTCAGTTGTTGGCGCTGGCGTGGCTAGTTTTGGACCTTTTATGCTCATCAACAATAGATCAGGGACCTAGATAGTCGTTTTCATAGTTTGAGGACGCAGATGGGAGGTCGTCCAAAATTTGAGGACACGGGTGCATTTTACTCAAAAAAAAAAAAATACAAATAGCGCCCATGGCCTAATGGATAAGGCGTCTGACTTCTAATCAGGCGATATTGGGTTCGAGTCCCACTTCAAAAATTTCGTTTCCCATGATTTACCGTTACCACTCATTTTTGCGTTGCTTATGAATTTTTACCATATCGTTTTTACCCCTTCTTTTGCGTTGCTTATGCTTATTTTCATTTCCACCTTTTCCTTGGTTAACTGTGTTCGCTCGCAGGAACGGTGCCCGTGCTTTACGAAAAACATGCTCCAACTGCCTGCCCAGCAGCAAGTGTTGGATTGATGCACGACCTAATGGCTACTGCTGTCTGCTTATCTTGCCTCCTCCGAAAACGGCAACCCCTCTCTGGCAGAGAGTCTCTGCAGCAACATAACTTTGCACTTAATACGGGAGCAAACAATTGACAAGAATTCTACAGCAGCTCTTGTACATTCGAGCACAGCGGAGTGTTTCGCTTCATGTGTTGATCAAACCAATCTCCTTGGCTCAAAAGTCAAAACCCGTTGTGCCTGTTCCCCGCCTTGGACGATTTCTGCTGCTGTTCCAAATCGTGGTTGAAGGCAGCATCCAAGGCCTGCAAACAACATACCATCGATTTGATCAATTTTACTGCCATTTCCACGAGAGACCAATTCATGAAAGCATTGCATCTTGAATGAGGATTGAAATTATGCTTTTAGGTAGGAGTATATGCAAGTGCGAGGAATGTTTGCTGACCTGAGTCATGGGCTTTACTAGCCGAGATATTTCATGTCTTACATCAGGCTGTGCTGATTCCTTTATAGGCTGCATATTTCATAAGTAACAGAAAATACAAAAAAAAAAAAAAAAAAAAAAAAAAAAAAAAAAAAACTTCAATGGTAATTTGAGTACAAACCCATGTTAGGTGACTAAGTATGAGGGTTCAAAAAAAAAAAAAAAAAAAAGGGAGTAGGGGCAGAAGTCAGATGCGCTAGCAAATACTATTTACCTGCAACTTTTGATATATCTGTGTCATAGCTTCTTCAACTCTTTGAACCTTCAAAACAAGTAAATTAAAGCAACTGGCATTAGAAAGAAATGCATGTCGAGAGTGAAGTTTTGCTATACCAAAAAAGACTAAAAGCATGATATGGCACACAGGACACAGAGCACTCAAAGCTACTTTTTAAGACTGTGTGACAGTCTTCCTGGCTTTAGCTTAAACGCACCCTAACTACAGTAGTACACAACCTTCAGAACTAGGGCATTCTAACTCATAGTTTGGATAACATACTGTACAGCACAATATACAGTGTTCAACTCCATAGTTCACAGTGATGGTTCTCTGACCAAATCAATGCAGCATGCAAAATAAACTGAGCAGCTGAAAACATCTTCTTTTTAATGCAAGCTGCTGAAAACATCTAACATAACATAAGAAACATGGTGGATGTACAAACACTTCCTTTAATCCTATACAATCAGCTAAGTTTGCACTTATAACATGAAATCAAAAAGTTTGTACTAATTTCCAACTAAACATTTTCTTCTTCTTAATAATAATGATACGCAGCTCTCCTGCGTGTTTGAGATAAAAAAAGAAAAATCCAACTGAATACACCATTGATTATAAAGCAGTGCTAATAACGATGGGGAAGATATACCTTGTTATAAAGGACTGCACTTGTCATTGGATACGATGACCAAAAATGCCGTAGCAATTCCTGGATAGTTGTCCAATGCTGAGAAAATAGATAGTTTACAGGAGTTCCATCGATACAAGAGTATCCATACATACAAAACGAAACCATTTTAAATATAGCATCTCACATCCATGAGCTCGTCCCGTGCATGTTGAGGCAGCTGGCCAAGGAGGCCTTCTTGAGGATTCTTGAGGTTATGTCTCCTTGAACGAGAAATCCCTTCGTTCAATTCATTAAGGACCAAGGCCCATACCATTTAGGTAGTTAGGATTTCCTGATCATTCAATTTAATAGCTTAAGAACAGAGAAGCCACAGTAGCAACACAACATCATGTGAACAGTTGCAAAAATATGAAGAATGGACCTTACATACACATATTATTAAGAATGGGATACTAATAAACCAAATAACATAGTGTTTCCTTCTTCCTCTCTTTATTATATGAGCTTTATGTAATACATCTAGGGTTTCAAAGCTCCAGCTCCAAGAACCATGCAGAATTTAGAGCTTGAGAGATAAGGTCAAGTGATTTAAACATCTGACGTTCAATGTAAAACGATTCAACATTTCAATCAAATGCCCTCAGTTTGGCCACACATCCAACAATACCTGGACCTAGGGATGGTAAGCTCCAAAAAATTTTGTAGTTGGAGTTCTGCCAAACCGGCCCTTATATTCCTAATCGCCAACACATCAACTAACTAATTCTGTTGATTACACCAATGGTAGACTGTCTGTTACCACTGGCATCTGTATGTCCCCAGTTGACTAGTGGACTGAGACTGACAAGTGACAACCATATTTGCAGTCCTGGTGCTGGTTGACCTTTAAAACTTATAATTGGTGACTAACTGATAAAGGGATTTAAGTTCCTTATAGTCTTCAAAGTGTCATTATCGTAAACTATGTCTGTGCACTCCTCTTGATTTGACTGCGAACCCAACAAATTATTTAGTGCCAAATCATCTATTATTCAATACACTGAGTAAACTAAGAAAAAGTAATAAATAAAAGAATTAAACTGCCCAGTAAAATTGTTTACCTTAAGAGCCATATCAGACTGAATAATCAGACAGTTAATCTTATTAACTTTAATAGAAGACATTTGGTCCATTAAATGATGGAATGCTTCTTCAGTGCTCAAGCTGCAAGTACGAGCTTTTCTTCCGTCATTACTGCCACCTAGAGATCTCAGAGCATTTGCTTGTTGGGAATCAAAATATTCTCTAGGATCCTAATAAGAAAAAAGAAGACAAATTAATACATTTTTCTTATTTTGGTTGATATATCTACTATATGCCATGAGCACAAGCTTTACCTTTATATAAAGTGGTGCATATGGAAGGCTTCGTGGAGCTTGCAGATCCTCTATCTCCGTCATTCTAGCCACCTTCACTAGTCTCTCATGATTAGCATCATCAACAATAGAATTGGAAGGTGGCTCTGCAGTTAATAACTCATAAGAACATAATATACTACATGTGTAAAAGGATGCAACTGAATTCTGATGTCATCTCTAACCTTTCTTGGACCTCACAAGGGCTTCAGCTAAAGTCTTTGGATCAGTCGACTCAACATCTACAAGACAAATAAACCATACTACACTTATGGATTGAAAGATAGCTTAAACAATTGGCAGAATGAAAAAGAAGAAATAGAAATGCAACATGAAAAAGAATCTGATCAAACGAACAAGGGAAAGAATAGACACAACAGAAATTCACATAACAATTACTATAAGCGTATAGTTTGCAAACCAAACCAATGGTTCAGGCTAGTCGACTTATATAATCATGAAAGAGTATTAAGGTTATAGTTTGCAAACCAAACCAAAAGGTTCCGGCTAGTTGATTTGTATAATCATGAAAAAGCAATGGCCACAATAAATTATTTAAATGGTGGCAAAAAAAAAAATTTAAACCATTTCACTCTGTTGCTGATGTGCCCTGGAATCCCAGAGAACGCTACCATCTCAAAGTCATAATACTGAGAACAGTACCATCTCACCCTGCTAACATCATAACATGCTTGAGCAATCAATTGTGTTAAGGAAAACAAAAGAGACATCACGAAGTTTCTTCGATTGGGTCCATAATTACCAAGACATCTCCCTTCAAGAACAACAGCGGCATGACGATTCAGGTCCTGAGACAGCGTCCTCCTCGCCAACTCACTGTCAGCATCAACTGCCTCTTTGTTACCATCACGGTGAATCCCATGGTCCTGAGTGTCCAAACACATAATGATTGAGCAGTAATTTTAACATAGGATAAGTACTACTGGCAGGGTGTTAGGCCCAGGGTGGCCCAGGAACCCACGCGCTACAGTAGCACGTGAACATTGCCTGCCTGGGGTTAGTTAGGAAAGGAATAAGATAGATTGATTCGGTTAGGATATTACTTAGGAGTCAAGTGAGTTCTCCGTTATTTTGTAATCAAGCAATGAAGAACAAATACGCTCAATATGAGAATCTAGAGACTACATTTGCCTTACAAATATATAAGAAGGTAATAATAGAAAAAAAAATCATACCGGAAGATGAATGTAATCATCGCCAGTGTCTGCCTCCATGTCTAATGTTGGATCGACTCGTTTTATCTGCAACCAACAATTGAGTCATTTGAAAGAAATGGCACCAACACATGCTAACAGAAAAATGAATTACAACAGCAATCATTGCTAAAACTAAACCTTCGTCTTTGCCTCCTTGGCCAGTATATCATCATTCTTCAGGAAGATAGCCAATTCCTCATCTCCAGCAGCCTCAGCTGTTGCTGCTGCAGTGTTTTTTGTCCTAAATAGATACTCAGCTCTACAGTATTTTTCCCAAAACCGTGTTTCTGACATCTATCAGACATTATAATAAAATGAGAAGATTATGACAGAATACAGCAGAATATATCAAGCATAATGAGAAATCAGCATCGACACATACAGAAACAGTAATAACACTGGAATTTTTTATGCCTGAATTTTCTACAGTTCATTTAAGATATTGATAATATAAATAGGTCTTACCTTTTTTGGAACAAAATCTAAATAAGCTCTACGGACAGCAGGCTTTTCTGCAAAAATCTGTAAAATGAAAGGATATATGGCATTAACAAGTTGGAAGAAGTATATCTTCAAGACTTCACATATCAATTCATTGCAAAATTCAGATATACAATCATGGGATTCAGCGCTTGATCCCGTGAATAATATATGCCTTAGGTATATGGAGTATTCTTGGGGAAACAGGACCCAGCGCAGGTATGATACAAGCAAGGAAGATGGACTTTGCAGCTATGGACAAATCCTAATCTGACTGGCTAGGGTGGAAGCATAATTTTCAGTGTTCCTGCTCAATAGTTACCTTTGACCGCATCAAATTAAAATGCACAAATGCAAACTAATATTTTCAAGATATAAAGATAGCTTAGGCTCTGTTTGGTAGGGCCCCTCCCCAGCTCCTGCTCCGGTTCCATCCACTTCAGAGGAGCCCTACCAAAAGCGTTAGGAGGAGCCATTTTACAATGTTCAAAGGAGCAGCCCTGCCAAACAACCCCCTTAGGTATAGGGCTTGCTACGCATTTCATATAAAGATTAAAAAAATCTTTGAAAGCCTTTTACTAACCAAAATGTTCAGAAACTCCAAAACTCACAAAATGACGTATTTTTCATTTTACAGCATAGTATAGAACAATTGAGGAAATAGAAAAATTGTTGTTACCAAGCAGTATATAGGTATTAGGTCAATCAACGGTGATAGATCTTGCTTGCCATAGTTGATATTTCATCCGCAAGCGCACGGATCTATCATTATAGCATTTCACCCGGAAGTATTCAGGGTATCGTTATTTATATTTTCCCTTAGGAGGGCATGTAAATGATAGACTAGCATGGCATCTAAATATTGAATTATGAATGAGCAATGTCCAACTTAATCATGACAGGGGTAAGCAATATGGTTTCATGGATAGTGTGACACACACAAAGGAAATCCACCACAGAAGTATAAAGAAAATAGATAAAGAATAAATGAATAATCTAATAGAGTAGCTCTAATGTTTTAGTCATGGTCATACAAATGAATATAGTTAGGATCATATGCAACAATGATATATAAGAATGGTTAGGTCTAGAATGACAGGGAGACCCCACCAGGTAGTTTACTACCCACCAAGGCATTTACGAACTCCTACACGGTTATGCGAACGTGGGGGGATTACAAGGGCGGACTAGGCTGTCACGACCCAGCCGCCTACCCCCACGACTGTGGCACGCTGTCATATTCGTAGGTACCTTAATATCCGGGCACCATGCCCGCATAGAAGGCCACTACTCTTGTCCCCCCAGGATCCCCACCCTACGGATGGACGGACTAGAACAAGAGCAATAGGAACAACGAACCGTCATCCCACCTCTACATATTATGCATATGATGATCGATGAAGGACGAATATGAACATGTCAAGGTTATGATATGATAACTATATAGTTCATATATCAAGATTATAACATGAACAATACTATGCTCTAATTCATAAGCTAGACCATGAACTAAATAAGACTTGCAATTAGAAGAATGCTCCATAAGAGATATATTACCAAAAGGCTCTTTCTTCTAGGAGACAAGCCCTCCTTGTAGCTCTTCTCTACTCCAAGCTTCTAGCCAAGTGAAGAAGAAGAAGTGAGGTTGTAGTGAGGTGTGGTGCTATTGGTTGGACTCCTTGTGGTGTGTGTGTGGAGAGAGGGGGAGAGAGGGGGTACTTATACTTGGAGTAGAGGGACCTAAGTGAAAGATTACACCCAAACCGACCATGAACCGGGCGTCTAGGTACACTCGAACCGGACTGCGCACCCCCGCACCGCCCTCCAGGGCATTGATTGAACCGCCACGCCGAGGTTGGGCCTGAACCACCTCTGCGGTGGTGCGGGCGCACCAGTGTGCGCGCGCACCCCCTGGGCTCGGCTCGGGCCGGGCCTCGGTGGGCTGGCTTGTTGCGTCGTGAAAAGTTGTGGAGTGTGGTGTCCCGGCCCAGTTCTGGCATGTGGGTCCAGTTTATCCCTTGGGCTTGATGTGTTCAGGTTTACGCTTTCTAGGGATGCGCCTTTTGATCGGATTTCCACCTGTATTTATATGTTTTCTACAAAATAATATTTGGAACACTACAAGTGGAAATAGGTGAGTAATAAATGTATATGAGTATGAAAAGGTTTAGTTTCACCCCTATTATGGTAGAATGTTAAAAATATGTCGTTCGTGACTGTCAACAAAGAGGAAGGAAGAGGGCCAGCTATGAGGACAACCCCGTGCGCGCACAGAGCTTGCCGGAGCTAGGGAAGAAGGCGAGCTCCACCATTGACGACACTAGGGAAGAAGGCGAGCTGCACACCTGCCGGAGCTAGGGAAGAAGGAGAGCTCCACACCTGTTGGGTGATGAGAGGCTGGCATCGGGGCTTCGAGAGGCAAAGTGACCGATGGTGGCGGCATCCAACGCGGCGGCGGCAGCGGGCGGGTCGGGGGCGAGAGGACGGCATCGCGTCGGGACTCGGGGGTAGAGGGCGGTGTCGGGTCGAGGCGGTGTGCTCGTGGAGACAATTCCAATGAATACGGAGCCTTACCCCTCTGTATTGGGAGAGGGCACTCCTAGTTCTACTCCAATAAAGGAATTGGGGTTGCAATTCCAAATCTCGATTCCATGGGACATCCAAACAAAGAGAATTGGTAAAATGGTTCCAATTCCAATTCCGAGCCCTAAATATCTACGTCCAAACGGGCTGTAAAGCTTTTTAAGAGAATTTGAATACCTTCTCAAATCCAACGTAAACCAGTCATCACAATAAAAATTAGGGAAACTTGTCCGTAGGACACCAAAGTGGTGCTCTTTGGGTGGCGGACAACGTCTTTCTCCATATTTATCGAGAACACCTTTGTTGTTTGATATAATTAGTCCGTGGACACCGAGGAGGAAGAAACACACCACCAAAACAATCGTCATTTGTAAACCGTAAGGCCAATGGCTATGAAATTTTAACAAAGAACTAGATATGATAGTTATCTACAAATCATCTAATACTCACTTTCACGTAAAACCTAATTAAGGCCCCGATATGACATCAAGAATAATTAAGTCCGCCATATCATGTCCTTAATTAGGTTTTCTATGGAAGTGTCTGTTAGATGATTTGTAGATAACTATCATATCTTGTTGCTATTAAAATTCCATAGCCATTGGCCTTACGGTTTACAAATGGCAGTTGTTTTGGTGGTGTGTTTCTCTCCCCTCGGTGTCCACGGGACTAATTATATCAAACGACAATGTGTTCTCGACAAATATGGAGAAAGACGTTGTCCGTCACCAAAGAGCATCACTTTAGGTATCCTACGCACAAATGTCCCTAAAAATTAATGCACCAACATTAATACAACATCATGTATCCGGCCGATGGATTTTAATTCCATAAACCTTTATTAATCCTATATTCAATGCATCACGAAAAGCATAAATAAATTAAATTAGCTATTTAAAAATCATGTAAATTTTTAGGTGTTAGGGCACTTACAATGTAGACTCTACCATAGAGTCTAAGCTTATTTATTACTATTATATTTATTACACTTTGCTGATGTGGCGCTGATATGGTAGTATATTTACGGAAGAGAGAAGGAGAAAAACAAAACTCTACTCCCTCCAGCTGGTATTAGAAGTCGTTTTTAGATAAGGTTTGGGTCAAACATCGGGAATATAAATTATTAATAACTTTTAAGTTGTTGAGTTTATAAATGTAAAAATTATATGAGTAGATTTGTCTTAAAAAATACTTTGATAAAAATATACATATATCACATCTCCATAAATATTTTTATAATAATAAGAGATCAAAGTTGTGTTTTGGAGACCGCGTCATTTGTCTTAAACGACTTCCGGAGGGAGTAAGTATTATTTAGACTCCAAGTCTACGTTACCAACATAATAAATAGTTTTAGACTTTATGGCAGTGTGATCCGGCGCGAAGGACCGCATGATATCCCACGAGGATCCGGCCCCGCAGACAACCGGCAGCGCCATCGAGGGAGGCGGCTTGAGCAACGGCGGCGGCGGCCGCACGACCTTGATTCCTCCGTCCCGGCTGCCGCTCTCTTCTCATCCGGTCGGGTGAGGGGTGGGGGTGGGGGGCTCAGTCCGGTGAGCGCGTGGACGGGGAGCGCACGGCCTTGTACGCCTCCCACTCGGCAACCGGGATGGCAAAGTCGCCGGGCCCGGATATGCCGATGCTTTGGCAGAGGCGGCGGAGGTCCCAGCCTCCGTCGCCGCTGTCACCAATGCGGAAGCCACCATTGTCGAGGCCGAGGGAGCAGGCCGTGGGCGCAGCGACAGCCAGAGAAGCCGGCACAACCAACTCCAACCGAAGCGAGCTCGTGGGATCTCCTTATCCCTTTTGATGACTGGCATTCCTTCTCTAATGGTGCTTCGACGTGCTCGCTCGATGATGTTGTTCACATACCTGACAAGTTTTGAGAAATGAAATTACAGATAGTAATATCGTTCATCCGTGCATAGAAAACAAAATATGATCACACCTCGTTTGTCAGTGACATAACATCTTTTCTGGCACTGAAATCTGCAGTTTCTGTTCCATGAAGCATCTTGATAACTTGGCTTCTTGTTGGTCTTTTCCCCTTATCAAGTTTCACGCAGTCCAGACCGATCTGGACGCATCTTCTTATTTGCTGGTAATCAATTTCTACTGATGTAGTATATCTCAGTGATTTTCGCAACCTATCTCTCCACTTCCTTAGTATCTGGAAAATCACAAACTGCATGATATAGCAGAGCTACTACTGAAGTTTCTAAACAATCACTGAAAAATATAGAATTGCTATAGAGGAAAAAGAGTAACATCATCTCTCTTAAGAAAGTGTTTCCGCCTTAAAAGCTGAAATTAAATCACTTACAAGCTCAATAAATTCCTGGGAAGATATTTCGGTCTCACTCTCATCTGGATAGTCCCTCTGTCCCGTCACTATCTCTATGATTATTACTCCCAAACTGAATATGTCTGACTTTTTCGAGATGAAACCTCTATTTATGTATTCCGGCGCCATGTAACCCCTGCATTGCAACATAGAGATAGTGACTCACAATCTATCAATAGAATATTGATTTTAGCAATCTCCAAAAACAAACTATCAATAGCCATTTGACTCACAATGTCCCATGACAACTTATTGTGCGAGTCCAAGTTTTTTCCTCGCTGAAGAGTCGCGATAAGCCAAAGTCTGCAATTTTAGGCGTCAAATTGTTGTCGAAAGCAATATGTTTGCAGGTTTTCAGATCCATGTGAATAATGGGGGCATTAGATTGCCATTCTTCATGGAGATAATGCAAGCCATAACAAATGCCCTCGATTATTTTGTACCGTGTCTCCCAAGTAAGTCCGTAAGATTCATCTGCATTTGTACCACAAACATTATTATAGTGTTATATGATTGATTTTTTTATTGTCATATTATATTATTGATAACTGGGCATATTGAAACCACATAGACTACAGTCTCAAGTACTAGAGAATGAACAGGATAAGACCATATTGAATTGTTATACCTGAAAGATACTCACGAAGGTTTCCTTTAGGCATGTACTCCAAACAAATCAACCTTTCCGACTTCTCAGCACAAATGAATTTCCCATTGTATTCAACATATATATTCTCTGTCTCATAACACCAACCTACAAGTAACACTATATTTGGGTGTTTAAGCCTCATAAGATGATATGCTTCATTCTCAAAATGTCTATCCTTAACTCCAGGCATTGATGAATTAAGTTTCTTCACAGCAATTGTTTCACCATTTGGTAGCATTCCCTGTTTAAGCTCACTTAAGAGGCATGAGTTTTTGCATAGTCTGGTGACAAATTTGACAGGTCTGAAATATGTGATTTAATCTTACCTTATATACTGTACCAAAACCACCTTCACCAAGAAGCCGCTCATGAGAGAAGTTGTTTGTGATGCTTCTCAAATATTTTAGAGGTAGATTGCGTGGTCCTGAACTTCCATATTGTAATATGCTCTCCAGCATATCACTGCTGCTAAACTGACAGTCCATTTCTTTTTAGCAAAATCCTGACAGCAAAAGCAGTTTCACATGATAACAAACTTCTGTTTGTCTTCCCCAGTGTGCAGGATGCCTTCAGTAAGTCATGAAATTCTTGTATGAATGATTTCAGCAAACCAAGAAACCTGTATAACAGAAGACGAAATAAGTTGTGTCAAAATACTCGACCGCCCACAAAGACAAATTTTTACTTCTATTGCACTCGTCCTGATAAATAGTTACACCAAACCAAAGTATAAAGGCTAGGAATTGCATCTCCTCTATAAAATCACTACCATCTTTTGTGTAAATCTATGCATCTTCAATTGTATATGTACTAAGCTCCAAGTAGACTCCTCTTAAGCATCTGAAAAAAAATCCATCATCTGGTAACTAAATGAATACGTAAAGGGAAATTTTGAAGTGCAGTACTCTGCTGCAGTGCAGCTGCCACACATCTTTGATGCTTAGCACTAAATTTGGCGTGGGTCTGAAATGTGTTTATAGGCAATGAATAATTTGGTGCTTTGATCTACAAAGAAAAGAACGGTGTCGAAAGAAACTAGCAGCCCAATAAAATCCAAATCAACTAAGTTTTAGAGTAGGAGTCAACTATTTTTTGGATCTGAAGAGCGTACAGACTTCACAACATCTTTTCCAGACATGAAGTACTGCTTCAAGATTCAAAATCACTCGGATAGTCGGTTAGCAATGTTTAACTGAAAGACTAACCTGGAGAAAACCTACGTCTTGGAGAGATGCTGCACCTGGAAAAGATGAACAAGCTACCGTGAAAGCAAATCAAGAAAAAAGCTCCCTGCGCTGAATAGACCAAACGAGAAATGAGGCAATGATAGGGCGAGCACTATGAGCATGAGAGCACGACCAAAGGTAGACGACCCGCGTTTGAGGTCACCGGTCTCGCAACGCGGGTAAGACGCTGCTCTTGACTCCATATCTTAAAAAAAAAAAAAAAAAAACCCCAACCCGACTCCATATCAAACCAACGGAGCAACCTTTCTTCCCGGTCACCATCCATATCGCTTTCCCCATCGCAGCTTCCCAATGTTCCCATCCCCCTTCCTCTTACCAGGATCTTGCAAGCTTCAAATCGGCGCAATCCTCACCAAATTCCAATCAAAATCTGGCCCCCAACACCTGCAATCGATCATGCAGTCACTCAATTAGGCTTCTAGCATGTTAAAGCCGTCATCTCTACGCATCCTCTCTGGTAAATCATAATACACAACATTGTCCTCCTCCGGGTGCTCGCTCGCCGCCTCTCGTCTGCCGATCGACCTCGGTGAGGTGAAGGATGGCTCTGGCCCTTACTCTCGATTTCTTCTAGTGGTTACCGTTGCCGGCATTTGCGATTTGCCGGCACGGTTGGACGGAAGCTGTGACCCAGCAGTGCCATGGCTATGGAACCATGGGCTGGCAAGCCCATTTGTCGCTATCACAGCCCAAGTGCAGTCCAAGAATAGGCTACAGAATAACAGTCACACACATCATCAGGGATTGAACAAACCCTTATACAGATTTTGGACAAGTTATATTCCATCTCTTTGTTTTCCTTATCCAAAATCTGCAGGTGCAACATGAATTCCTTGTTGTTGATGTACTTGCTATAGCGAGGTACTTCGGTAACTTCTGCATGAAGAATCATGGCTTTATTTGTCCACCTCAAATCTGTTACCGAAAATTGTCTGAAAAGGACAAGTATGTTACATCCGTGCACAACAAAAATAGATGCAACGGTCCTATTTGGCTGCAAGCCTGCAATGTTTGTGTGTGGTTCTATGGACGACCCTCGTTGTGCTTTAAGAAATTGAAGATGAATTTGTCGGGTAAGGCATCACAGACCACGCTTCATTTTCTAGTGATATGTAAATTTAGAGTGTGCGTGGGTGGAACAAAAGGCACTCCCTAACTCGCCATTCTGCCACTGTGCTCATTAATTAATGCCATCTGTAGATGAATTTTCGAGCACAAAGATGTCCTCATATGGGTGATGTCAGTGACATGTTAATGAATGGATGGTCCAGCAGTTCGGACGCCGTGGGTCTGTCTTCTGGATTGGGTTTTACACACTGGCTTATAAAATCACGAGCATCCTTTGAAAGAGAACTTGGAATTGATGGTGCTTCCCCCCTACCGATCATGAAAAACGCATTTGTCTACATAACAAATAGCAAGAAGAACGGGTGTAAGCATTTATCGAGAATTGATAAAACTGTCGACTCATAGGCACATTAATACATAACAGCAATCAAGATCTGCAGAAGTAAGTCCTAAATGCTCCCTCACCCATTCCACATCAGGATAGGGATGTTGGCGTGTCAACATCTCTAGGACAGTACAGCCAAGGCTCCATATGTCTGCTGCAGATCCATATGCCTTCTTTGGATTGACAACCTGAAGAATTCGATTTTAGTGCTTCTATCTAGATTTTAGCACAAATCGTATATGGATATTATCCAATAACAATGTTTGTTAGCCAGCAACTTAATTTTGCAAGAAACAATGCCAAATGAAAATCTATGAACCATCACTTAGCTAAACTGAAATATTGGCCCAGATACTATACTCAGAACCAACTTGATTAGACTGAACCACATGTCTGATAGCTCTTACTGACACCACTGAGGTAGTGGCAATGAGTTTATTCCCAAGTAATATTTCAGTACTTTATATATTGCTTCAAGATGATTATTCTGGACGAATTATTGAAGAAAAACGTAAGATGAACAGGCAAATGCAAGCAAATTTAATCTCAAGTGAGTTTTTGGTGGTTACCTCAGGTGCCATCCAATAAACAGTTCCTTTGCATTCGTTTAGCATACCGGATTTGGCAAGCTGAAACAGAAAGGGAATTGATAAAAAAATACTGTATCAGATAAAAGTGGTAACAAATTAAAAGAACAATGAGGATTTTGCAGACTGCAAGCTAACCTCCTTAGCGAGTCCAAAATCTCCAAGTTTCACAGATCCATTAGCATGTACCATAATATTTGCGCATTTAATGTCTCTGCAAGATCATATTCAAGCTATAGTTCAGAACATATACATAAATCATAGTATACTGATACAATTCTACAATACTTTTCAAATCAATGTAGAAAACAGTTTTCATACATAGGTTTGAAGGGCTTTCATTTACACTAATGGGTACACAACTGCCCACCCTATACCTTGTTATTTTTCAGCAATCTCATTTGTTACACTGAATGACACCATTTATAGTTACAAGATCTTAAAATTAATTTCTTCACCTATGAACAATGTTCCTTTTATGGAGGTAAGTCAAACCGTTAAGGATCTGTCTTGTATATGCAGAGACATGATTATCTTGCAGGCGATACTTCTGATACAAAAATGCAAGGGATCCTTGGGTCATTAGTTCAAGGAAGACATACAGTTTCGAACCTTCCTGCAATACAATCACAATTGGATGATCACTGCCTAATCATGCATAGAGAACAAAGAAAACAATGAATTCCTGTGCACAAAGCATAAACGTGATAAACGAAAGTTACTTTGTCTGTTAGGCCCCTGTTTTGTCAATCAACAGCTAAGGCAAGGGAGGCTCCCGAGTGACCCCGACGGCGCCTTGGGGCGATAGCGCTGCCGCCGCCAGGCTACCCCCCCCGGCCTCCCATTGGCCGTCCGACGCCGCCCTTCAGCCCAGCGGTGGCGGCGGCCAGCCGCACGCCCTCAAAAGGGGCCTCACCCTCATCCCTCCCTCCTTCCACCCCTCCCCACTCCTCCCGCCACCTTCCACCTCACCCCAACGGCACATCCGGCGGCCTTGGTAGCAACTGGCGGTCCGATCCATGCTCCTGTGGGCGAGATCCAGCGGGCCGGTGGTGCTCGCGACACCCCCCCCTCGTCCGTCGCGGCGGCGTTCGTCGGTTGGCGGCCATGGCGAGCACCTCTCCGGTGTCGGGGCGAGTGGCGGCCGGCCGGATCCGGGCCCTCGCATCTAGCGTCGGCCAACCTCCGCCCCCCACACACGGCGGCGACGCCCGGCTAGTGGCTATGGCGGATGGCTCCCGGGCGTCCGAGCCGGCGGCAGCCGATCGGATCCGGGGCCCTTGGGCCCCGATCGCGCGTCGGTCCCCCCTCCCCCCCCTCACACCGGTGGTGGGCTGCTCCATGGCGTTTGGGCCCTTGGACCCCGGATCCGGTGGGGCGCCTGCGGGGCTCTATGGTCTCGCGTGGCCAGCTGCCCCCGGTTTTGGCGGCGGCGTTGTCGTCCTTCCTCATACGAGAGGGTCACCGCAGGGGTGGTGGGACTCTTCGCGGGCGCCGGATGGGGCTTTCTAACCCCGCGTTGCGGCTCCCACGCCGAGGTGGCTCCGGCGGCTCGAGGTAGCCGGGCGTCGGGCGGGGCGAGCAGCAATATGGGTGGCATGGCCGATCGCGTCTGCCGTATCGCACCGTAGTGGTGTGGGCGGCTGCTCCGGCGGTGCGTCATCGACTCCGTGGTGGCGTGGATGGCAACGCCTCGCTCGTCCCATTGCGTGACTTGGATGCATGGAGCTCCGGGCGAAAGCTCAGCCTGACGTGGTCGGACAGGCGACGGCAACGCCTTTTGGCGCCGCACCCTTCTTGAAGGTGTCGTCTTCAAGTCTCATGCTCTTGTCACCGGCGACGGATTCTAAGCGAAGGCCCTGCCTTAGCTCTCTAAAGCCGCGAGCCATGGCGTCCTCGGCGTCACCCCCTTCATGAAGGAGTTGCTGAAGAATCTCTACGGTCCGCCGCTCCTCCTTGCTACACCTATTTGCGCTTCATGTTTCTCCTCACCTGGGTTTGTCTAACTAGTGGTTGTTGTAGCCGTAGTTGTGGTCATTTTCGGCGGATGATTTGCCACTGAGGTGCTCTTCGTTGCTAGGGCGGATGCTTTGCCGCCCGTGTATCTTCAGGTAAGTCCTCACCCGTGGTCCTGAAGGCTATGGCCTTAGTGACTCGGAGGAGCATTTCCGGTGGATGGTTTGCCGCTGAGGTGGTTCCGGTGGACGCTTTGCCACCAAGATCGTCATCTTTCCGGCAGATGCTTTGTTGTCGAGGTTGGTTTGGACGGATGCTTTGCCGTCTGGAGTTCTAGCGGATGCTTTACCGCTGTTATCGTCTATGGCTCCGATTGCTACTGGTTACCTAGGTGTTGAGATTTCTGTTGAAATAGGCTCAGTTGTTGGGGTTGTTAGGTGGAGAGTTCCCAACCCCTCATGTTTTAGGTGGTTCAGCTTGGAGTTGTAAGGTGGAGGGTCCGCCCTACCCCCGCCCCTCATTTCTTGCTTTTTGTTTGTTCATCAGTAATCTGTGGATTACTTGTGAATCTTATGTAATTTTCCACTTCCCTTAATGCAAAACGTGCTAATGCACGCTATCAAAAAAAAAACTTACTTTGTCTGTTCCATAGTACTGTACTATATTCTCATGCTCCAACTGGCTCAAAATTTGAATTTCCTAAAAGATTAAACATGGTACAAGAGGTCAGATTTTACAAAAGTTATGCCCTTTTGAAGGAATCAGTCATAGATTGCTAGCGCAGCCCCCGAAAGGATAACAGCACACAGGCCAAGGGGTCAAGCCTCAGAAGATAGTAGTGGAAGCCCATAGACATAACCTGGGAAACTTACAATAATAGATTACAGCTCTCAATTATCAAGTCATCAAGACAACGATATAACGAAACAAACCTGCTCAAGCTGAAAGATAGATTGCTCCGCGTTGCTCCCTTGATCAAGTAAGCTTACTTCTTTGACAGCAAAGAAGGCACCCTCACTGAGAATATAATGCAGAAACAGAAATTAAGGTGATAGGAAAACACTAGAGCAGACCAAATAGTGAAAGCAACCCTCCATATTGCACATGGCAGAAAAAATAAAGAACAAATGTTTGTGATCCATCCAGGGCAACAAATTTGGGTATGTTGTCCTTAAAATTGAATATCCAAGTTAGTATGACCACAAACACAAATGAGAGGAAAACAAGTCTATCCTGAGTTCTAAATTTAATAAAATCCATGTTATAAAATCCAATTACTCCCTTTGTCTCTCAAAAATCAATTCCTAGCACGAATATTTGTCCCTAAAAGAATCAATCTCTGGGGTATTAATCACTCTTGTAATTGCAGTTGCAAGAGTATTTAACCCAAGCCACTAGGCAATGATCACCACTAATTTCTTTTTCTTCGTCTCTAAAGAAATCTATGAATTTTATCAATTTGTTTAATGGCCCATGGTTGGAGATCAACTGCCATTGCTAGATAGACCACCGTAGAACTGAGAAAAAATTGCACTAGAGTTTTTAGACCAGCCTGGTTCAACAACTCAGCTTTTCTCCCTGGAAGGCAATCTGCAATCAGGTTGATGACTGGCTTCAACTCAGCCCTAGTGCCTGTATCTTCTTAAATACATAAATAGAGCCAGGTAGGCTCTGAATTTATTTTGACCAAAAATACAGTAGGGGAGACCCCACTAAGAGATTTTTATTAGTTTTCAAAAAAGTGGAATAAACTGTTTCTCCCTCCATTACAAATTTTTATCTAGACATAACTAAATGGATGAACCAAAAAGTCAAAGCAACTTATAATTTGGAACGGAGGGAGTACAAATTAAAGAGGGGCTAAAAGAACTAAGCCACACAGCCAGCAAGAGGGCAGGAGAAACTGCACTCCGGAGAAGCAGAAGGAACTAGGAGATCAACTACTATAAACCTGAGGCAGCCCAGCCACCAGGCGTGGGCGCCAAGGCCCATGGGCCAGCCCTAACTCTGAGTTTGTTGGAACATTTAAAGTCACAAATGCAGATAAAAAAGGAGCCGAGGGCTGCACATTTTTAAGGGAAAGTTATAGAAATTTCTTGATGTATAGTTGTTGCTTCCCTGAATATGATGTCAGGAATCTTTAGTGTTTGCTTGCACTTGAAGTGTCTGAATGTAATCTTAAAGGGCTTGATACTCTTGATAAGCTTGCTCTGACATGGAAACTTGATTTGTAAGACATTGTCATTCTAGAGATCTGCCCAAAATAGAACTGTTGACCCATCTCCCAATTCACAGTTGGCAAGACTTCTGAAGAGATCGCAAAGCTTTAAAATACCTCTCCACCCGAAGGAACCTTTATCAATACCTTCTTGTTGTAGAATTTATCCAAATGCTTAAGAAGCAAAGCAAAATTTTGACCTCTAAGGTTGACGATGCCTAGGCCACCTTTATTTTTGGGCTTACAACATTTTTTCCAAGCAACTAAGGGCTTCATCCTCATTACTGTCAGAACCTCTCCGCAGACAATTTCTTATACTGGAAGTAGGCTCTAATTAACTACAGAATTGGTTCTGTAAGGGTGTGTTTAGATGTATGGTCTAGTGGGCCTAGCCAAAGTTTGGACATAACCAAATAATGGCATGACAAAAGTTTAGTCATATAAGACATGTTTGGATGATGGCCAAGCCAAAACATAGCCGGTATTTTAGAAAAAAAAAAAATTGTCGTTTGGTTGGTAGACATACCAAATTTTGTCATCCATTTTAAGTATAACATATGTGGGGAATTTTTTATTTCTCATCGGAATATTTTTTTTTTTTTGAATTTTCTTCTCATCGGAATATAGCCCGTGGGATCTTGTTTTGTATAGATAAAAACATAAGAGTACTAATAGTGAAAGTGAAAACAAAATGAGCTTAACCGAGGCTTCTAGTTGTACCTTTCTTAACCCATTTACAGGGAGTAGCATGTTAGGTTAATGATTCGAAACAACTAAACAGCACAGAATAGCAACTGAATTTATATCTTTAGTGCACTTACTGACTGATGCCCTCATAAACCATACCAAACGAGCCACTACCAAGGAGCGCCCCTCGGTTCCATGATCGGATCTTGTTCCTCCTAAACCTCCCATTTGGTGAGATAAACATGAATTGCTTGGCCGTGCTTGAAGTGCTAGTGCAGTCGTCGGACGACTGACAAAGGCTGATATCATCAGACACAGCAGCCTCTTCCTCGTCCTTGTCCACCGCATCCTGGTGCCCAAAACCACGGGCAGGTCCACTCGCCAGCGCGTGCTCTGTCTCATCCGGGGCGAACGACCGCAAGATATCCCGCGTGGATCCCGCCTCACAGACAACCGGCAGCACCATCGGGGGAGGCGGCTTGAGCAGCGGCGGCGGGCGCGCGCCCTTGATTCCTCCGTCCTCAGCTGCCGCCCTCTTCACATCTGGTCGGGTGAGCGCGGGGGTGGAGGGGAGGCGCACAGCCTTGTACGCCTCCCACTCGGCAACCGGGATGGCGAAGTCGTCGGGCCCGGATAAGCCGAGGCTTTGGCAGAGGAGGCGGAGGTCCCCGCTCCCGTCGCCGCTGCGACCAATGCGGAAGCTATTGACCAGACCAGGAGAGCATGTCTCGGACCCAGCGAGAGCGAGGGAAGCCGAGTAAGTTACCAACTCCAGGCGAGCGAGATCGTGGGATCTTATCCTTCTTGATTGACATTCCTTCTCCTCGAATGGTGCTTCTGACGTGCTCACCCCTTGTTGGCAAACCTGGCAAGTTTTTAAGAAATGAAATACAGTACTAATCAATGTTAATCCGTGTACAGAAAACGAAACTAAATATAATCGCACCTCGTTTGTCAGTGACATGACCTCTTTTCTGCAGCTTAAATCTGCACATTCTGTTCCGTCAAGCATCTTGATGACTTGGCTTATTGTTGGTCTTTTCCACCGATCGAGTTTCACGCATTCCAAACCTATCTGAATGCATCTTCTTATTTGCTCGTAATCAATTTCTAGTGATGTATATGTCAGTGATTTTTGCAGCCTATCTCTCCAATTCTTTAGTACCTGCAAAATCACAAAAGAAATATATATAGACACACACAGTATTACTACCTCAGGTACATTTTATCCAGCGCACACGCATATAAAGATTCAACTTTAAAAACTTTGGCCAATAATTAGGCTCATAATTGTTAACTATTATATTACAAATTTTACATGATTAGAGTTGTAAGAAATTATACTATTCAATGATTATAATTTCATAAGCATACATAATATAATATAAAGCAAATGAATGGTCAAAGTATAAGCTTGGAGTCCGTGACATTCTAAAATTGCATCAGATAAAATGGAGGAAAAAATAGTAGCATCATCTCATCTCTGTGAAGAAATCATTTATGCCTTGGAAGCTGAAATTAATTTTCTTACAGGCTCAGTAAATTCCTGGGAAGATATTCCGGTCTCACTCTCATCCGGGTAGTCCCTCGGTCCGTTACTATCTCTATGATTATTACCCCCAAACTGAAAATGTCTGACTTTGTTGAGATTAAGCCTCTGTTAATGTATTCTGGCGACATGTAACCCCTACATTGCAACATAGGTGCGTTAACTTTGAAGCCTTCAGACAAGTGTAAAGAAAATTCATTTTAGCAATCTCAAAAACAACGAGCTATCAAGTATCAAGAGCCATTTGACTCACAATGTTCCATCACGGCTTATTGTGCAAGTCCAAGTTTTCTCCTCACTGAAGAGTCTCGACATGCCAAAATCCGCAATTTTAGGCGCCATATTATTGTCGAGCAATATGTTTGCAGGTTTCGAGATCCATGTGAATAATGGGGGCATTAAGTTTCCTTCCTTCATGGAGATAATGTAAGCCATAACAAATACCCTTGATTATTTTGTACCGTGTCTCCCAAGTAAGTCCGGAAGATTCATCTACAATTGTAAGAAGGCATTATGAAAGAGTTATATGATTGATAGTTGGACATACTGAAACTACATAGACTGCAGCCTCAAGTAGTAGAATGAACAAGATACGACCATATTGAATTGAATTGTTATACCTGAAAGACACCCACGGAGATTTCCTTTAGGCATGTACTCCAAGCAAAGCAGCCTTTCCGATTTCTCAGCACAAATGTGTTTCCCATTGTATTCGACATATATATTCTCTGTTTCAGAACACCAGCCTACAAGTCGCACTATATTTGGGTGTTTAAGCCTCATAAGATGATATGCTTCATTCTCAAATTGTTTATCCTTAACTCCAGGCATTGACGAATTAAGTTTCTTCACAGCAATCGGTTCACCATTTGATAGCACTCCCTATTTAAACTCTCTTATTAAGAGAGGCATGAGTTTCTGCATAGCCTGGTGACATATATTGACAGGTCCAAAATATGTGATTTAATCTTACCTTATATACCGTGCCAAAACCACCTGCACCAAGTAGCCGCTCATCAGAGAAGTTGTTTGTGATGTCTCTCAAATATTCTAGAGGTAGATTACGTGGTCCTGAACTTCCATCTTGTAACATGCTCTCCAGCATATCACAGCTGCCAAACTCATTGTCCATTTCTTTTTAAGCAAAGTCCTGACCGCAAAAGCAGTTTTAAATGATAAACATCTGTTTGGCTTCCCCAGTGTGCAGGATGCCTTCAGTAAGTCATGGAACTTCTATATGAATGATTTCACCAAACCAAGAAAGCTCTATAAAAGAAGTCAAATAAGTTGTAATACTCAACTGACCACAAAAATAAATTGTTAGGTCTATTGCACTCATCCTGATAAATAATTACAAAATGAGTACAAACAAGACTAGGAATTGCATCTCCTCTATAAAATCACTACCATCTTTTGTCTGTACAAATACACCAACATGAAGCTACGCAACTTCAGTTGTATATGTACTATAAGCTCCCAGTAGACACCTACCGCTGAAAAACAAATTCATCATCTTGTAACTAAATGAACACCTAAGGGGAAATTTTGAAGTGTGGTACTCTGCTGCAGTGCCGCTGCTACTTATATTCTATGCTTAGCACTAAATTTGGTGTGAATCTGAATGTGCCTGTAGGCAAGAGGTATTGATTAATTTGTTGCTTTGATCTAGAAAGAAAAGAACGGTGTTGAAAGAAACTAGCAGCGCAATACAATCAGAGCCAACAAACTCTTTTTAGAGTACGAACCGACTAATTTTTGGATCTGAAGAGCGTACATACTTCAAAGCATGGGCAGTCACAGTACTGGAGAAAACCTAAGATGCCAAAACACTCAGATAGTGAGATAGCAATGCGTAACTTCAAGACTAACCTGGAGAAAACCTAAGGCTTGGAGAGATGCTGCACCTGGAAAAGATGGACAAGCCGCCGTGAAAGCAAATCAAGAAAAAAGCTCCCTGTGAATAGACCAAACGAGAAATGAGGCAATGATAGGGCGAGCACTATGAGCATGAGAGCACGACCAAAGGTAGACGACCCGCGTTTGAGGTCACCGGTCTCGCAACGCGGGTAAGACGCTGCTCTCGACTCCATATCTCTTTTTTTTGTAAGCCGACTCCATATAAAACCAACGGAGCAACCTTTCTTCCCGGTCCCACCATCCATATCGCTTTCCCCATCGCAGCTTCCCAATGTTCCCATCCCCCTTCCTCTTACCAGGATCTTGCAAGCTTCAAATCGGCGCAATCCTCACCAAATTCCAATCAAAATCTGGCCCCCAACACCTGCAATCGATCATGCAGACACTCAATTAGGCTTCTAGCATGTTAAAGCCGTCATCTCTTCGCATCCTCTCCGGTAAATAATAATACACAACATTGTCCTCCTCCGGGCGCTCGCTCGCTCGCCGCCTCTCGTCTGCCGATCGACCTCGGTGAGGTGAAGGACGGCTCTAGCCCTTACTCCCGATTTCTTCTGGTGGTTACTGTTAGCTGTAATCTCCTGCTGACCCATCTTTGATACAATGTGAACCAGGCAGGTAGTAGTTGGCTCTGGTCACTCTAGAAAGTAGGACTTCTAGGTCTCTGCACGACAGCATGCTTCACTCTAGAAAGTAGGACCTCTAGGTCTCTGCAGGACAGCATGCTTGTCCAGTCTCTAGTACTATGGGAGTAGGTAGAAGACCTTAGCTGTTGACTGACTTCAACCTTTGAAAGTGTGGAACACGGCTGGTCTGTAGGGAGTAGTTGGTGAGTGCCATCCTCGTGTATATATTCCTATGCAATGCAATGGAAAAGGCGTCTCTTTGCCACAAACATTCGAGTCGAGGTTCAGCCACCTGCTGAACCGGTGTCTTGTGTAGGTGCGTGTGGTAGCAGAGAGCTCACTCTTCTTCTACCTTGTGACAGGGGAGAGGGAGAGGCAAGGTGAGCGGGGTCCTGCCGCGCTTTGGTGCTAGCTCAAATTGCAACACATTCAGAGTATTCGGTCCAGCCGCTGAATCGAAGGTATTCGGTTCAGTCCAAACCGAGTGGTATGGTGTGTGAGTGAAGAGAGCTGTTGCTGGTCTTCTTCCCCGAGCAGGAGGAGTGAGAGAGCAGCGGGATCTGCTCACCTTGGTTCCTGGCTGTAGGAACTAACAAGTGGTATCGGAGCCGTACATCGTCGTTCTCGGCCCAGCGGCTGAACGATGGCTGACGGTGACAAGCCGGAGGAGACCAGCGGAGGTGCTGGTGGCGGCGCGGAGGTGCGTCGCGAGGTCGTGGTGTGGACGGTGCGGGAAATGAGCGCGCGGGATTGGCCGCAGCTCACCCGCACCAACTACGGCGAGTGGGCGGTGCTCATGAAGTGGAAGCTCATGGCGCGCCACCTCTGGGTGGTGATGACCACGGGCGTCGGCGAGGAGGACGAGCAAGTGTCGGCGATGGATGCCCTGCTTTCGTCCACCTCGTCGGAGTTCCACGAGGCGATTGGGTAGAAGCAGTCGGCGCACGAGGCATGGAAGATGCTTGGGAGTCGCATCGCGTCGGTTCGGATCGCGCCCGGGAAGGGCGAAGATCCAAAGAATTGCGGAAGGATTTCAACGACGCCAAGTTCCGCCACGGCGAGCGTGGAGGACTTCGCGCGCCGACTCGAGGGCTGGTGAGCGGATGGCTTCCCTCGGGAAGAAGGTGGAGGACGAGGATGTCGCCTCGAAGCTGCTCGCGCGTTCCCGCCCAAGTATGCCGCGATGGCCATCACCATCGAGGCAACCGTGGACTTGGACACGGTCTCCGTCGAGGATGTCGTGGGTCGCCTTCGTCGCGAAGGGACGGACCAACGGCCGCCGATTCGAGGAGAAGAAGGATGACAGCGGGAAGCCGTTGCTCACCGGGAGGAGTGGAACGCCGCGCATGAAGCGGCGTGCACCGGGAGAGCTCCTCCGGCCGCGGCGGAAAAAGCCGGCGGCGACAAGGTCTTGCGGGAAGCCGAGCGGCGGCAATGGGAAAAAGAAGAACTACGACCCCAACGCCGCCGCAAGTGCGGCAAGACCGGGCACTGGGCGAAGGAGTGCCCGACGAAGAAGGTGGAGAAGAAGGAGGAGGCCCACTGGCTCGGGGCGAGCGGCGACGATCCGTAGCGGCGATGGCGCGAGCATCGCGGCTGCGGGATGGCGGCCGAGAGGAGGCGGGGCGGAGGAGGAGCGGAGGGCTCGCGCCGCGACCCGTCCGAGCTTGACGAGCCACGGCGCGGTCTTTGTTAGGCGCGATCGGCGACGAGCTCGAGCGAGGGTGGTACACGGACTCGGGGCCACAACCACATGACGGGGGAACAGGGGCCGTCTTCTCCGACCTCGGCGAGAACAAGACCGGCTCGGTCAAGTTCGGGCGACGGCTCACGGGTCACCATCCGCGGCGGGGCACCGTCGTGTTCGGTGCCGAAACGGGGGAGCACCGTGCGGCTGCGGGATGTGTATTACATCCCCCCGTACGCGCTCGAGCATTGTGAGCTTGGGGCAGGCTGGGCGGCCTTGGTCGGAGGTCCTGATTTGCTCAGGGGTGCTAAGGATCAGGGACCGGGAGCGGCGCCTTCTTGCCAAGGTCGCACGTTCTAGGAACCGGCCGTACCTTCTTGACCTGAAGGTGGAGCGGCCGGTGTGTCATGCGGCGGCATGCACCGAAGAGCTGTGGCTATGGCATGGGAGGTTTGGCCACCTGAGCTTCGAGGCGCTCGGCCGCCTGAGCAAGATGGTGACTGGACTGCCACAGATCACACACGCCGGCGAGCTGTGTGACAGCTGTTTGGCGGGGAAGCAGAGGCGTCTGCCGTTCCCAAAGACGGCAAAGTACCGGGCGGCGGAGGTGCTCCAGCTCGTCCACGGTGACCTTTGCGGGCCTATCACGCCGGCGACATATGGTGGCCGGAGTTACTTCCTCCTGCTCGTGGACGACTGTAGCCGGTACATGTGGCTGCAGCTCCTGACGAGCAAGGATGAAGCGGCGGAGGCCATCAAGCGGTTCAGGGCGCGGGCGGAGGCGAACTCGGCAATAAGGTGCGCGTCCTGAGGGCGGACCGGGGCGGCGAGTTCACGGCGGTTGAATTCGCCACCTACTGCGCCGAGGAGGGGGTGGTACGCCACCTGACGGCGCCATACACGCCGCAGCAGAACGGTGTGGTCGAGCGGCGCAACCAGACCATCGTTGGGATGGCGCGCTCGATGCTGAAGGCGAAGGGGATGCCGGCGGAGTTCTGGGGCGAGGCGGTGAGCACGGCGGTGTTCATCTTGAACCGCTCACCGACCAAGGCCTTGAAGGGGATGACGCCATACGAGGCGTGGCACGGGCGCAAGCCCAATGTCTCGTACCTGCGCACATTCGGCTGCATTGGGCACGTGAAGACCGTCAAGCCCGGCCTTGGGAATCTTGAAGACCGGAGCACCAAGATGGTGTTCCTGGGCTACGAGGAGGGGACGAAGGCCTACCGGCTGTTTGACCCGGCCCGGGAAGGTGGTGGTGTCCAGGGACGTTGTCTTCGACGAGGCAGCGGCTTGGAAGTGGGACACCACCACGACGGGGAAGCTAGAGGATTCCGGCGGCTTCACAAGGGACTTCGTCGTCGAGCAGTTGGTGATCGAGCGCCGGAACGGCGCAGAGGAGGTGCAGCCGGAGCCAGCGGCGGAGGCGGTGGAGCCGCCAAGTCCTGGCGGGGCGAGCCCGGCATCACCAAGCTCCCCGTTTTGCCGAACGGGGGACCTGGCGGCGGCGGTGGAGTTTGCCACTCCGCCGAAAGTGATGTCTTCGAGTTCGTGGATGCTTTCCACGACGGGCGAGGAGGTGCGCTTCCGTCGGATGAACAACATCATCGGGAAGCCGGAGGCGCCGGCCGGCAGCACGTCTACTCGGACGACGACCCGAGCTCATGCTTATGAGCACGAGGGATCCGCCACGTTCGTTGCGCGAGCGCGACGCCGGCGTGGGCGGAAGGCGTCTTGGAGGAGATGCGGTCGATCGAGGCCAACAAGACTGGGGTTGGTCGATCCGCCCGGCCGGATGCCGGTCGATTGGGCCCGAGTGGGTCTTCAAGGTGAAGAGGGACGAGCGGCGAGGTGGTTAAGCACAAGGCACGGTTGGTGGCGGAGGCTTCGTCCAACGCGAGGGCATCGACCGAGGAAGTCTTCGCCCGGTGGCGCCGCGTGGAGTCGGTCCGGCTCTTGCTCGCTCCACGGCGGCCAAGGATTGGCCGGTCCATCATCTTGACGTCAAGTCGGCGTTTCTCAACGGCGACCTGGCGGAGGAGGTCTACGTGCGGCAGGCTCCAGGATTTGCGGTGAAGGGAGCGAGCACAAGGTGTTGCGGCTCCGCAAGGCGCTCACGGGTTGCGCCGTAATCCGCGGGCATGGAACGCCAAGCTCGACGCCACCATGGCGGAGCTCGGGTTCACGCGGTGTGTGCAACGAGCACGCCTTGTACACCCGACGACGGGGAAGGAGCGGCTCATCGTCGGGGTGTGCCGGCGACTTGATCATCACCGGTCTTGCGCGGCCGGGGACATCGACGCCTTCAAGGAAGAAACGGGCGGCGCGGTTCCGGATGAGCGACCTCGGCGTCTTTGTCATATTACCTCGGCATCGAGGTGAAGCGAGGAAGGAGGCGGTCACGCTCCGGCAGACGCCTACGCGCTCAAGGCTTCTTTGGAGCGGGCCGATGACGACGGGCTACAAACCGATGGCAACGCCAATGGAGGAGCGGATGAAGGCGTCGAAGAACGAAGACGGGCGGCGAAGGTGGGACGCGACGCTGCCACGGAGCATCGTCGGCGGGCTGCGGTGGTGACTCACACCCGACCGGACATCTCGTTCGCGGTCGGGTATGTGAGCGGTTCTCGAAGATCAAGGGAGGACCATTGGACGGTCAAGCGGCTCAAGCGGTGCGTTCGGGGCACCCTAGACATGGGTGTTGTCTTCCCCAAGGGCGGCGGGCTTCGGTGGCGGCATTGGCGATGCGCCGTGTAAGGCCAAGGATGGTGAGCAAGAGCTCCACGGCGTTGATGATGCGGACCATGCGGAGATGTGGACGGGCGGCGGAGCGGGTCCGGTGTCTTGGTCTTCCTAGGGTCCGCGCCGATGGCCCGGCAATCACTGGCGCGAAGATGGTGGCGCCTGTCGACTGCGAGGCGGTGCGTGGCGGCGGCTACCGCAGCGTGCCGGGTTGTGTGGTCTGCGTCGGTTCTTTGGGTGAGCTCACCGGAGTTGAGTCTCGCCCGCCCGGCGCTCAAGGTGGACAACCAGGCCCGCCATTCTTGTTTGGGAAAGAACCCGGTCCTCCACGACGAGCAAGCACATAGATGTGAAGTTTCACTTTTCTGCGTGATCGCGCGTCGATGGGGGGCACGTCGTCATCGAGTTCGTCGACACCGGCGGCAACTTCGGCGACATCCTCACCAAGTCACTCGGGCGCCTTCGATTCATGGAGCTGCGAGGCATGATCGGCATGGGAGAGGTTTGGGGTCGCCAGCGGGATTAGGGGAAGAAATGTTAGGCTGTAATCTCCTGGACCCATCTTTGATACAATGTGAACCCGGGCGGGTAGTAGTTGGCTCTCGTCACTCTAGAAAGTAGGACTTCTAGGTCTCGCACGACGGCATGCTTCACTCTAGAAAGTAGGACTTCTAGGTCTCTGCGGGGACAGCATGCTTGTCCAGGTCTCTAGTTCTATGGCGTAGGTAGAAGACCTTAGGCGTTGGCCGACTTCAGCCTTTGAAAGTGTGGAACACGGCCGGTGCGTAGGGGAGTAGTTGGTGAGTGCCATCCTGTGTATATATTCCTATGCAATGCAATGGAAAAGTCGGTCTCTTTGCCACTAACATTCGAGTCCGAGGTTCGACCACTGCTGAACCCGGTGTCTTGTGTGTGCGTGTGGTAGCGAGAGAGCTCAGCTCTTCTTCTACCTTGTGACAGAGGAGAGGGAGAGGCAAGGTGAGCAGGGTCTGCTCTGCCTTGGTGCTAGCTCAAATTGCAACACATTCAGAGTATTCAGTCCAGCCAGCGCTGAACTGAAGGTGTTCATTTCGATCGGCGAAACTGAGTGGTATGAGTGTGTGAGTGAAGAGAGCTGCTGTTGGTCTTCTTCCTGGAGCAGGGAGGAGTGAGAGAGCAGCGGTGAGTAGGATCTGCTCACCTTGGTTCCTGGCTGTAAGAACTAACAGTTACCGTTGCCGGTATTTGCGATTTGCCGGCACGGTTGGACGGAAGTTGTGACCCAGCAGTGCCATGGACTATGGAACCATGGGCTGGCAAGCCCATTTGTCGCTATCACAGCCCAAGTGCAGTCCAAGACTAGGCTACAGAATAACAATCACACGCATCATCAGGGATTGAACAAGCCCTTATACAGATTTTGGACAAGTTATACTCCATCTCTTTGTTTTCGTTATCCAAAATCTGCAGGTGCAACATGATAAGTTATACTCCATCTCTTTGTTTTCCTTATCCAAAATCTACAGGTGCAACATGAATTCAATGGAAAATATGCAGTCGGAGCTGCATCATGCATTCGTATACGAAAATATAAAGCTTTGGACACAGTCACGCAGAGTCATATATTTAGGCTTGTATACAATATATAGATGGCCATGATGTCGTGCCGGCACGGCCTGCCGGCCCGTCGTGCCATGCCGTGCAGCAGCTGTACTCGTGCCTGGCCTTTGGCCCATGGCACAGCCCATGGGCTTGGTCGGTGCCATGCCGCCCGCGATGCCCGTGCCATCCGCCGCGTGTCGCCTTCGTCGGGGAAGCTTGGAGACAACGAGTCGAAGCGAGTGCCGAGCGGCGCCCGGCGCGAGGTGGGGCGATTTTGCGGAGCGGCGAGGAGCAGGCGCGAGAGCGGCACATCGGGGAGCGGAGCAGCGTCTTGTGGCGCCACGGGAGTATTAAGGTTGGAAGGAGCCGTAAAGGAAGGCGGAACCAATAGGATTGACTTGGGCCTTGTGCTTCTATGGGGGTTGTGTGGCTTAGGTGCTTGCTTAGCGGGCCAGCCTACCGGGCCGCCGCTTGACCGACCAGCCGTGCTCGTGCCCGTGCCACGCGAGCCAGGCCGGTGGCCCGTGCACGGCCCGGTGCCTCGGGCCGGGCGGTAAGGTGTCACCGGCCGGGCCAAGCCTCAAGCCAGGCCAAAATCCCGTGTTGCGAGCCACGGGCTGCATGGCCATCTATGGTATACAACAATGCTTTGGACGCTATTTAGGCTTGTATACAACAATGCTTTGGACGCAGAGTCCTATATACATTAGGCTTGTTTAGTGATTAGAGGGTTGCTCCAACTCCTCTCTACATTGGGAGGTAATGAAATCGATTCTCTCTCCTAGCCTCTCCTTGGCCGTAGCGACGCTACCTTAAATGCACGTGCGTATTGCAGTGCAAAATTGTTCTTCATTCAGATACGTACTGCCCAACAGAACAAGAAAAACAATAGAAAAACGTAGACGTGAACATTACCGAGGATATTTCGGAATCGGGCCACCTTGGAGGCTTGGACTGGGAGGGGCCAGTGTTTGGGTACTGATTGGACTATTCTTGGGGTGCCACCATGTCTGAGGGGCCACCATGTCATAACATCGTCTGTTCAGCGCTTATAGCACATGTGACCCATAAGGCAGATAATTCCTCAGTCACAATGCAAGGCATAATTTATGCCGCATAAAGCAGCAAAAATACAATGTTGGAAATATTACTAAGCAGCAATTCAAGCAACAGGGATTTAGATTGATGCTATAAAGGTGACCTGGGAGAAAACTTCTGAACATGGTTCGGTAGTTCTCATACAATTTGCTTCATATTCGTTAAGACAACACAAACTCTGAGGATCTTGCAATCCTACAACAAGACTACAACTAGAGCTGTGAAACAAAAGCACATGGTCCATGGCCAATCGTCATCAGACATAAACACCACTTGCAAGGAGCACAAACAGAGACCCAAAGCCCTGCAAAACAATCAAGATTACTTAGGCATGAATCGATCACCTTTCTGAAATTGTAAAACAACCAAAAGCTAAGGATGGAATAGAGACCCAACACCCTGCGGAATTGTAGGACCAAAATGTTCTGCACAAGGCTTATACCAGGAAAACAGAAGCAACAGCTGCCGTTGCAATCTCCTTTGGCAGGCTACGGCTCCGCCTGGATGAAGTTGCTTCATAACTGAAACAAGCAAAACATTAGCAACGAATTGTTATACTTTGCTCCCCTCATGAAAGATCTACTGGTTTAAGCTCTACAACTCCTCCACTATCTATCTACAAAATTTGAGGCATACAGCTTTGTTCTGCACTCATCTGGTCATATTTATAATTCATGCCATTGCTTCTTTGGAATAATTTGTTATGTCCTGGCAGATAAACAGATTCCAATTATGGGCAAACAATTTCCACATAAAACAGAATTGTAATGTTCGACAAAAAATTTACATTTTTGCAATTGAGATTGAAATCAAGATCAAAATCCAAGCAGAAGTGCACAACACAATACCAGCATATATTTGACCAAAGAAAACAACCATAAGATTAAATTTGGAACTTTAAACAAGTAGAATAATAAATATATTGTAACTGAAAGTGCTAGACATTATCTTTACAAATTTGTTACCACAACACTGTTAGACTGGAAATGATAATTTGGTTGGGCAATGAATTCACACACAAAAAGGAAGAAACAAAGTCAGTTGCATTCACAAAAAAGTTTGTTGAACAGTTAGCCAGGGTCAGCACCACGGACACTGAGGTTATTCAAGGTCCATGAAACCAGCAAACCAGGCAGCAGTTTGTGTATGCCTAGTCAAGTAAGGTATGTGTGCTTGTAAGTTGTTTGCTGAAATGGAACATGCGCCATATAGCTTTGTAACTTGAATTAACTATTTACTGGCAACATAGTACAGCATAGAGGTAAAGGCTAATATACTCCAAAATGACCAACACGATAGCAAGGACTCAGTTGAATCACATTCACTGGTTGCTGCTGCAACTTTAAAATCACCCAAATTCCCACGGACAAGAACGTTCTCATAAATCCTAAACCCACACTCCAATTCATGAATGAAAACAGTAAGCATCAACACCTGTGTTACTGCCATCCAACGTTCCAGAAACATCCATGGCGACTAATAATAATCCATGACTGCCACGCCATAAACGGAGTTTCCCCCCCTAGCGGAAATAGAACAGGTACATGGATGCTACGACTAAAACTAAAACTCGGCAGCTAAACACACCAGATCAGGGCAACAGATGAGATCTCCGATCGCAACGAGCGGACAGGTCAATTCAATTCCACATCCTACCAATAAAACTCAGCGGCTGAACACATCACATCAGGGAAGCAGGCAAGCGCGGCTAAACACATCAGATCAGATCAGGGCATGGGGCAAGTGAATGGCTGATCCGCCAAATCGCAAGGTATACGGGGCAGGGACGAAGGGGGACTCACATGAAGAAGGAGGCGGTGAACATGAGGCCTACGGACACCATGACGACGGCCAGCGTCGGGTACCACTCCACCGGCACGGGGCTCGAGATCGCCTTCGCCGCCTGCGACACGAACCCAACCCCTGGGTCAGCACAGCGGGATCCCGAGCAGAACCCTGGATCTACTACGCAAGAGAAGGCAGTCGAGGGCTCACCATCCCGCGAGATCTGCTGCCGCCGCTGGAGTCGCCGACGGTCTCGTCGCCTCGTCTCCTTGTCGCCGCCGCGATGCGCAGACTGAGACTGACTTGTGACGACCGGAGCCAGATGGATCCGTCCGGGAGTGGGCCATCAATCGCAACTCGCAGGGATTTTAGCGGGCTTTCGATCCGAGTGATGGGCCGGCCCATGGTTTCGCATTCGCATATTGAATGGGCTTGTTCGTTCCTTTCATGGTAAGCCAGCCCAACGAGCCTCATCACGGACCCAAAAAGTAGCAGAGAGAGGTGACCATTTTATAAGAGCCATACAGTTCCAGAGAAGCAAGTAAAGCAAGGTCTTGTTTAGATGGCAAATATTTTGCCAAAAAAGTTACAAATTTTTAGACTCTCTCTCTCCATCACATCACATTAAATACACCAAAAGACATATGTTCGGAGCAGTAAATGTAGGTAAAAAAATAACTACTTACACATTTTTATTGTTAATTACGAGACGAATCTTTTAAGCCTAGTTAGTCCATGATTAGACAATATTTACCAAATACAAACGAAAATGCTACAGGAGCACTACAGGAGTTAGAACAGTGCAATTGGCAAATATTTTGCCATCTAAACGAGGCCCAAAAGTGATTTTCATAGAAGTACAGCTAGTGGCCTGATTTGGGAGCTTGAGGATCTCGTTGCTTGTAATTTTAGCTTTGTCAATCTTTGTCAATCTCGTTGCTCGGATACGAACTCAAGTAAGAGATAGTATTCCTTTTTGTATCCAAAACTTGGTTGTCAAATACTTGGCCTAGAGGTGAGAGAGCCCACAAGGTCAAATCGCAACGGCAAAGTACCCACCTCCATGACCGGTGATCAAGCAACATCAATGAGAGTGCATCCGTACGTCCGCCAAAGTATCACAAGCAAGGAGAGTAGCAGACACCACGGCACCAGAAAATACTAACCTTCCGTCTATTGATCAACCAATGGCCAATCAAACTGATACCACCAATATGGAGAAACCCTTAAGACAACATTTCTAGAACGAACACGACATACATACAAAATGTTGTCGTCATTTGTCCTTTAAAGTAGACTAGATTTTTATTCAGAGAGACAAAAAAGGGAATAGGATCGTATGACACGTGAGGATATAGGTTAGTCTTCATCACTGGTCTCAAAACTTTTGCCCCCAAAGCCGTGTGTATGCCGTTCTAACCAACCATCATGGATCATGGACACCTGTAATTCACCAACATTAGTGATCGATGTTGGACTTACATTTTAAGCTTGTGCGGCCGTTGAAATACTTTCCCTTTGAAACATAGAAATTTTATAGATACAGAAATTTTACGAGAATCAATTTACTATATTTCGAGAAGATGCCTAAATCTGCACGTGCAAAAGGGATGTTTGAAAGCTGGCAACACAGGATCGATCTGTCAGGTCGGCATCGGCACTCCTCGTCCTCGAACCAAGGCAAATAAACGCATGCGGACAAGCAACTCTCGATCGAGTGGATGCCCGGGAGCTGCGCTGCGTTCCTATTCCCACCGAAACCCAAGCGTAGGTGCGCCGACGCGCCCTGCGTCTGCGTGCGGCTTTTTTCCTCCAAATCCAATCCTCCAGTCTCATCTCTGTTTCTTTAAGTAAAAATATATATATATAAATCAGCTTGATCTCCTGCCGGCCAGGTCGGCATCCGCTGCCACACCCCTGCCTGCGTCCTTTCGCCCCCATCTCTCGTCCTCGTCCGTAACCTGTGGAAAACCCCTGCCTGCGTCCTTTCGCCGGCCGTATCGTGGTCGTGTCCTTGCCATACCGACACCGTGCCCAATTGTCTAGTACTGTAAGTACTTGTGCTCTAATAGGCTCCGTTGCTTGCTTTGCCTCCATCCATGCACACACCAACCTGAATGGGAAACTAAAACATGTTATGTTTTATGTACAAGCATTTTACTTTACACCATGTCTTAGTCCATGGCAACGTTTTGTTTTAGCCAAATGCCCCAATGACAATGTTAGAATCTGCTGTGGAAACAGCTGGGCTTTCTTTGGAACGTCGAAATGTACTGTGCAGTACAAGAGAGATCATCTCCCTAAAATTGGAGTAGGCAAGACAAGGCAGCATAGGGTCCAAAGAAATGATTTCGCGGTACATGTAATTGAGATCTTCTTTTGTCCTTGACGATGCCTTCTTTTCTTCTTGTTCACCAGCTCGACGAGAGAGTTTAGTCCGTGTAGCAGTGTGCTCGGCCCCATCCCCATCTATCATAGGCCTCGTTTAGATGTTAGGAATTTTAAGCAAAAGTAAGCTTACGGAACTCCCAGAAGACTTTCAGAAGACTTTCGTTTGTTTGTGGTAAATATTATCCTACCACGGCGTAACTAGGCTCAAAAGAATCGTCTCGTAATGTACATCTAAACTGTATAATTAGTTATTTTTTTACCTACATTTTATACTCCAAATATATATCTTTTGGTGTATTTAATGTGATGTGATGGAGAGAGAGTGAAAAAAGAGTTAGAAACTTTAGCCAACTAAACGAGGCCTAGGACTATTCCACGAGCTGTATACTCCAATGGTGCAGCCGAGGTAAAACGCCGTCTGCTACTCTCTGCTTTGCAGACACCGGTCCAGCAGGGCTAGTGGCACAGCCCTGCACTGTACTAACTGCTGTCTCTACTCCTAGTGCTTTGCAGGACACCTCGCACGTGCCGGTGTCCCAACTGCGAACCATGCCCCGGTTTCACATGAAAACAAACAGAGTACCGTGCGTGCGTGCATCCGAGGCTGTTGGTCACTTTGGGCGGCCAGGGTGCGTTTAGATCCCCAAATTACTCCCGAATTTCACCATGTAAAAAGAAGATTCTCCATCACATCCGTCGGCCGGCAACATGTATGAAGTACGAAATATAGGTAAAAAATTAAAATAATTACACAGTTTAGATGTACATTGCGAGACGATTCTTTTGAGCCTAATTACGCCATGATAGGATAATATTACCACTAACAAACGAAACATGTTACAGTGAACGATGTCATCCAAAATTTTACACCAACTTTGGTGATCTAAACACACCCAGCTGTGATTCTGCAATCTGCGATTTCACATACTCCTAAGTTGAATGCTAGAGTACGGACATAAGATGATTAATAAGATGTGGCATTTTCCTTTTAGAAACTATACTTACGAACATGAGATGAGCCTGACCTCTCTCTATTTAAACTTCGAAAAACAAAAGGTGAATAAGGCAACTAGCTTGGCTTGTAGTTCATTCACGTTGCAAGAAAACAGGTGCATATGAGCTTGGAGTACGTGGTTGCCTTGAGCTAACTAGCAGTTGCGGCTCCAACAACTCTTCAGCAATTCCAAACATAGCTTTAGTCACTGAACTAAGTGATCCCTAATGATCGATCATACCTAGCTGCACTCTAAGAACATTTTCCAAATTATGACCAAAACCATAGTATAGCATTTCTTCATTTCCTAGTCTTTTTAATTCGATATAAGAGTGCGATCTGGTTGCCAAAGCCGTTTGCCGTTTTGCAGCAACAGCAGATCGTCTTAGTTTATGTTTATATATATGTATATTCTAAAAGTCTTTGTGGACTCGGGATGGATCTGAAAGTGAGATGGCAACAACCGCCTTGCATCAGCGCATTATTAGCAAGCTAAAAAGGCGTATCTGGCCTTTACCGAAAAGGGTTTTAAAAAGGCTGGGTTCATATTATGAAAAGGTCCCCATCCATATGGTTCATAAACATTTGTTATTCAGTTTCAGTGTACTTCAAGGATCTTAACGTAGGACTCTTCTTTTTAAATTTAAAAAAAAAAAACGGCTTCCTCCCTCTTCTAAGAGAGTTTTTTTTACGATGGTTGTCGAAAAAAAATGGACGGCTCACAACGCCCGATCCGACGGCTAAAAAGAGAGAGGAACCAAGAGGAACCAATTTTAGAGAACAGGAGGGGCACTAAGTGCATATTAAATGGTGGACCCATATGCACCAGGTGCATACTAAAATTGACCTAACAAAAATTAAAATAATTTTAATTTCGTAATGTGTTTATGTAATTAAGGGTAGTATAGTAAATGTATAATAAGAGTATAATGTTTGGAGTACTGTATGGATGATTGAAGTACTGCAGTCGTGATGAAAAATATTTCTCTGAGAGGGCCGCCGAGAGAAACTCTTGCATCCGGCCACAGGAAGAACATGTCAGGCGGCGCCAAGTTCACTTTGTGGCGGTGATAGATTATTAGCCGATCAAGGTGTGCTCGGCTTGCTGCTTGCAGACTACTGCAGCTGGGTACCACCAACCAGCCACAAATGGAACAGCACTACAGCAGCAAGCCAGCAACAACCATTCAGGAGTAGAGTAGTAGCTCTTTCGACTAGGCACAATGATGAATCTTGGACTTTGTTGTACATCGGCTCCAACCTCTTGGTGCGACGCCATGATCATGTGGAACCTAGTACTAGTATCTACAGTACTGTATAGTACTAATTACGTGGTTAGTTTGTTGATCATCTCGAAGCTTTTCCAAAGAAACTATGTAAACATCACTAGCGATTTGCTGATCCCAAACTACTTGTCACTCTACTGCTCTGTAGTCAGCCATGATATTTGTTTCCATTTGTGTTTAGTTTGTTGTGAAGGAAAAAAAAAAAGAATGGTGTCCACTCCATTGGACCATTGGGAAATCAATAGACCAATTTCATGCAAAACATATCCAAAAACCAATATCATGATTTGGTCATAATATGGGTTGTAGAAATTTGTTCTTCTCATAGGTTACTACTAACAAATCCATCAAACTTGAGCCGTGGTAACTAGAATTAACACACTCTATTTGGTTGTTTCCCTTTTGCAACACCATCTTTAATATAATACATACATTTATTTATATATAATATGATTTTCCAATTCCTCTCAGCTTCTTGGGACGAAAAAGGATTTTACGTACGGTCAAAGGACGATTTGGATAGCTTGACTTCAACTCCCAGCTGGTACTGTACGTGCGTGTATTGGTTGTTTCTTTGCTTGCCGACATTTTTGCATTTTGCCTGTCGTCCTGCTGTACTCGTGCTGTTGTTCACTTCTCCTTCGGAATCGGCAGCTGCCGCCGGATTGGCCGCCGTGGTCCTCTCTCCTCTGCCATGCCCATGCTAGCGGGGGGTTGCTCTGCTTGTCCGGCCGGCCGCCCGCCGTTGGCCCCCTGCCACAGCCATTTCCTCGGCCAGTTGGCCCCGCTGTCCCCTTGCTGTACCCACCACGCACGACGCCACGTACTACAGCTTGTCCGGCCGCCGCCACGCTATAGTACTAGGTTTACACATCGAAAATCTGCTCTAGTACATTTGTGGTTACCAAGTGAGGGTTACGGTGATATTTATGTGGTCAAACAAAAAGTTTCGTGACGAAAAAGCGCCACTTTATGAGAAAAAGCACGACGTATCAGTCAAAAAGAAAAGAAGCCTCGTATTGTTCCATTTCGTTCCGAGAAGAGAATCCGATGCCCAAGGTGAGTTGGCATGTGCACCGCACAATCACATTATCTGTGGGCAAACACAAAAGATCAGCTCAGCGCGTCCACATCACACAAACGCACGCACGGCGACGACACGATTACAGAGGCGATAGAACAGCACCACCCACCGGCCACCGTCCTCGTCGGCAACGGCAAGGCAACAAAACAGCTGTCTGCGCCCTGCTCGTCTTCTCATGTTTGCACAGGATGCACAGCAATCTTCGTTTCAACAAATGACCAAACGCAAGGACTGGCCTGGGAAGATGAACAGCACCAACCGATGGCAATGCTACAGTAGAATAATGGTGCCACGCGAGCAGCACCAATGGCGGACGGATTTTTATAATACGGGCCACGGGCAGGGGCAGAGCAGGTGGCGTGTCACCACTCAGCAGTCACCAGCACAGGGCAGCGACGCGAGCAATGCGGCGGCGGCCGGTGGGCATGCACGCATGTGAGGCCGCCGAGCCGCCGAGGCGAACGGCGATTAAAGAAAGCGGAAAGCCACCCAACACGGCGGTGCAGGGGACACACAGCTCCAGATGCCCGCCCGCCCCGGTAGTAATCTGCGTCTGCGATCGCCGATTCGATGAGCAGAGCTGTGTTCGCTTGTCCGTACCCTATGCGCCTCCCCTGTGCTCACACAGGTTTCTAGAGGAATCTCAAACGAGGGATCAGGATCAGGATCAGCTTGTGCTCATGCAATGCCTGGCCTGCTGAGTAGGCACTAATCGCTATTCGCCTTATCTTAATCACCAATGGCGCTCCGACGCAATCCAACAGTGAAATGCTACTGCGTGATTATTATCATCATCAAGATCACCAACATTCGCCGCTGCAGCATTCCTCCTCTGTTCCAAACAGAAGAGATTCGCTTTCTGTGATCATGTCATCGTTACAACAGTTGTATTATGATATGATGAGAAGCATGAACATCATCTCAAAAAACAACCATGGAGCAGAAATGGTAGCATGCATAATTTACAGCTACGGGTGGGTTTCCTTTTTATCGATTCGCATATCTTATGAATATATATGATGCGATGGCATGCCACATTACGCACGGCGGGGGTGGTTCTTGTACATATCCAAAAAAGCGCCATGGATTATGGAGCTACGACATGCTCGGACGCACCAGGAAACAGCAGCAAACGGGAAAACCAAAGCTAGCTTAGCAGACGGACGGGGAAGAAGAAGAAGATGAAGACGAAGGCAGGGCAGCCAGGAATTACCATCTCCTCCTCTCCCCCCTCCCTCCCTCCCGACCGATCCATTTCAACCTCTCCTCTTCACGGCCTCATTCTTGCAGCAGCATCTCGCCTACACGCCCCCGGCCGCCGCCGCTGCCGCCTGGCCGCGACGGACCGTCTCCCCTGTGTCGGATGAAGGAGTCGATACGCTGCAGCTTGAGCTGGTGACGGAACCGGTTGATGAAGTCGTCCGCGCGCGCGTCCACCTCGCCGCCGATGACCTCCTCCTCCTCGTCTTCGGACTCGGACTCCGACGACTCGGACGCCGGCTCCGGCTCCGGCTCCACGGCGAACCGCCGCCGGCCGCGGCTGTCCCTCGTCGTGGCAGGGCGCCGCGCCTCCACCGCGCGCACCGTCTCCTCCACCTCCTCGGCACCGAAGTGCGCGAACGCCGACTTGTCGCTCGCCGACTTGTGTAGGCGCGCCGGGAGACGTGGCAGCTCCGCCTCCGCCGCCGCTTCCGACCTGCTCCGCTCCATATGCGCCGCGTGCTCCACCTCGGGCTCCACAGCGGCGCGTTCCACGACGACGACGGGCGTCGCCTTCTCTGTCTCCGTCTCCGCCGCAGCGGGGGTGGCTGCTGGTGCTCGTGGCCCAGATCGAGATCCACCACCCCGGCCTCAGCGGGCTCGGGCGTGGCCGCGGCGAAGCGGCCGTTGAACGACCTGAGGCGCTCGAACGCCATGGACGGCACGCGGGCCAGCCGCCGGGGCTGGAGCTCCCACCCCGCGCCGCCCGCAGCTGCGGCAACGCCGTCCTCGTGGCCGCCGGTCTCAGAGGCGGCGGCGGCCTTGGAGGTGACCGCGATGGTGCCGATGACGATGTTGAGGACGATGAAGAGCACGGCGGGGGTGAACCACCCGTGGACCGCGCTCAGCAGCGCCGGGATCGCCTCCTCCAGCATCGCGCCGCCGGGCTGCGTGCGTCGGTTGGCTGGCGGTGGGGTTTCGGTGACGGCGAGTGGGGAGAGGAAGCGGGGGCGGCAAGGGTGGTGGTGCTGCTGCTGCTGCTGCTGCCGGTGGTGGTGGTGGTGGTGGCCTGGTGGGGAAGAAGAGGGAGTGGGGTTATTTAAAGAGGGGGAGAGTGAGGTGGAGGCGTTTCGAGCACATGCTCACGCAGGAAACGGACAAATGGAAGGCCAGTTTCGGCTTATTTCAATCTTTGTATTATAAAAATTCCTCCTTCATATTAATCTTGTATTTTACAAAATTTTCTGAGAAATAGCAGTCCAACTCGACTCTGATCTTCTGAAACAAGTTGAAATAATTCGCTAGAACAGGTGAAGAGAAATGATTATGTAAAAGGAAGTGATTGCTTGTAGTAGTAGGATGGTGGACGTGCAAAGTACCTAGATATGGTATGAGGAAGTTGTCCTTTTAGAAGGCAATGGATTAGAGAGGTATTTTGAAGAAACACTACACGGAAGCGGGGCTGTGTTTTAAATTTTTGTTTTGCTTTTTCATAATATCTATATGCTAAGAAAAGCGTTGTTCATGGATTCGAGCTAGTTGAATGGATTTGATGAGATAGTGCAAGAAATCGGTGTTTTGTTTTCAAGTGTTAGGAACGCTTTTATGTGATGCCTCTATGCTAAGGAAAGTGTCAACCACAATTGTTTTCAAGTGTTAGGAACGCTTTTATGTGATATCTGTATGCTCAGGAAAGCGTCGACCACAGTTTCAAGCTAGTCGTACAGTTCTAATAAAACGGACACCAAATCGGGTTCCGTTATAAATGTTAGCAGTGCTTTCTTGTGAAGCCTCTTTGAGCGGTTCTGACGAAACAGAGCACGAAACTGGGTTCGGTTTTAAATGTTAGTGGTGCTTTTCTATGAGGCCATTGTGAATATTTATAATGAAACATGACATTAAACTCTGTTTTAAATGTTAGTGCCGCTTTTCTATGAGGCCTCTTCAAATGGTTATGATGAAACAAAGCATGATGAAGAAACACTATAAGGAAGCGTTTTTTTTTTCTTTTATTTCATAATGTCTATCTATGTGCTAAGAAAGAGCGTCGTCCACAGATTCAAGCTACCTGAATGGATTTGATGAGATAGTGCACGAAATCAGTGTTTCGTTTTCAAATGTTAGGAATGCTTTTATGTGATGCCTCTATGCTAAGGAAAGTGTCGACCACATTTTCAAGTTAGGCGTCATAGTTCCAATAAATAGAGCACGAAATCGGGTTCCGTTTTAAATGTTAGCGGTGCTTTCTTGTGAAACCTCTTTGAACGGTTCTCGATGAAGGCGAGCACGAAACCCAGGTTACGTTTCAAATGTTAGTGCGACTTTTATGTGAGGCCTCGGTGAATGGTTCTGATGAAACACAATATCAAAACAAGTTCCGTTTTAAATGTTAGCGCTGCTTTTCTGTGAGGACTCTTCAAATGGTTACGATGAAACAAAGCATGAAGTTAGGTTCCGTTTTAAATGTTAGCTGTGCTTTTCTTTGAGGCCTCTTTGAACGGTCCAGATGAAACAGAGCATGAAAGTAGGTTCCATTTTAAGTGTTAGTTGTGTTTTTAGTGTGAGCCTTCTACAGTAAGGAATGTGTTATCCACAATTTCAAGCTACTAGAACGGTCCAATGAAATAGTGCATGAATCCAAGTTTATGCTTCAAATATTACAATGCTTTTCTATGAGGCTTTTGTGCTAATAAAATTGTCATCTGTGGTTTTAAAAATAAAAATACAAGAAAAAAAGGTTTTTAAAGACCATCATCACGCGAGAGGTTATCATTAAATAGGTGTGAGAAAACTATGAACTATTGATGCATGTCGAAGTTATTGCAATGATATGGCTCATCTAAAAGGTTGAGGGTTTATGAGGCAATAAGTTTTAATGATGTGATTTGTATCTCTATTGTTTGTGTGATCCTAGAAGTGACAGAAAACAAAAGAACACAGTAGACAGGTAGTGCTAGTTCTTTGCATGATGAGTTTCTTTGAGATATGTCAAACGCATGTTATTGACACATGTACATGTGTGAAAATAATATATATGTTTACCATTGGGAATAGTTATATTAAGGGAGTTGATTTCTTGCTAGGGGTGAAAAGAAAACTTTGTTTCTTACACAAATGCTATAATAGGACGAAATTTCGTTTGTTTTGCCAAAGAATGGCGATGAACCTGTTGGATTTTTACTCTAGGATTTAACAGCATTATCATTTCAGCCGTAGGTGAGGTGCCCATCGATAGGGATTTACCAACTCATTAGTTTTTTATAGATGTTCATAAGGGTGTGATATACACTTGTTTGTTCAAAAGGTTATTGTGTGTGTGTGCGTATTTATGAGTGTCTAAGGTTTTTTTTTTTTTTTTTGGAAGGTCTAACTTTAATTTGTGACGACATTATTGTGTCTTAGCCATAAACTAATAGATTATGAAAAATACTCCTACATTGTTATGATTTATAAGTTTATACATAATAAATTAATAATTAATAATTAATAACATTTTTAATTTGACTTTTACTTTAAAATTGCACTAAAAAAGTTTTGAGTTCGATTTTTTTCCTCTTAGGAAGCCTTCATGTATTTAAATTTTGTTCTCCATATATTCTATAGCAATTGATACTTTGTTACTTTGAGGGTCTATATTTTTATATTACTTGGGCATAAAAATGTGAGGACCGGACTCGAGTTGGTGTGCAACACGAAGTCACCAACACATCCTTTTCTAAAAAAGTCACCAACACAAGTGATGAATACCCCCTCAGTCCCTAAATGTTTATCGCCATATATAATTTGTGTGTCAATAACTTTGACTCGATATATAAAAAAATATGTGTAACATTTTGTATCTAAATTAATTAATTAAAAATTAGAATCTAATGATACTAACTATATGTATTCTAAATATTAAATATTTTTAATATATATTTAGTCAAAGTTGTTTCTTGAAAATTTAGGGACGGAGAGTAGTTGACATAAACTAACACCTCACTAGAGATTAAGTAAGCATGCAGCTGGTAGTTGGTTCCGGCATGGAGGTTTGGTATAGAGGCATGTTCCCGCGCGCCGCTGCAACCTATGTAGATTCTAAAAATATCACGAACACAACTGATGATAGTAGACAGGATCTTCGGTTGCAATCATTCTAGGGCGCAGTTCGCGGCATGCATGTTACCATTTGTAACATATTTGATTTCAAGCACAACGTGCCTATGTGTTTAACATATGCTACTTTCTCACCATGTCTCTCTCTTGCCGCATATATGTACACATTTTCCAAAAACCCTGAGAGCAAATGTTTTCATGAAAAGTCTAATGCTTACCCTAAGCCAATAATGCTTGCTCCACCACCACTATAACACAAGCACATGAATCATAGAGGAAGAAGAAGGGATATGGTCGGTTTCTGCCCCTTGATGAGTGGAGTGGTGCCACACATTGTAACCTGGCCTGGTGTCCACACATCATCTCAACAGCACACACATTACCTACCATACCAGTCGGGGCACAAGCTGCTGTTTGAAATTAAGAGAGGTACCTACCGATTGATGGGTTGGGACCAATATATGTCGTCTCAGCTTGTGATGAGAGGCTAACAACCTCGGCCTCGGGCTGTCCTTGCCAATAAGCTGCTATCGTGGCATGGGTTCTCTTGGTCTTGGTCACCTCAAGGTATAGTAGTGTCAGCTTAAGCAAACGCAGGACCGTGCGGTAGGTCGTCAGTTGGTATAAAATGTCATGGATTAATACTATTGTAAGTACAATCAAGGCTTCAGCTGGTGCATTGACCTCCTCCCCATGTGAACAGTGGAGTCACACTACACATGGGAAAATGATAAATGCATGGTGGTGGAAATTATATATTGGAAACTACAATGAAATTGGCAGGGCATTGAATTGTAGATATGGCGGTACTTACAAATTTGGGAATTTATATTATATTATTTTTATAAGGATATGGATGAGTTTACTTTAGGTTATTGTTCTCAAGGATTACATTTGATCAATTTTCATAATGGTATGTGACTATGTTGTATTTTAAATGACAATTATGGCTTACTTTATATTTTCATAATGGAATATGTGGATTATAATAGCATAGGTTGGTATTTGTTTTAGAAAGTAGAATAGATCTAGTGGTTGTTATTGCTAATAGCAATTAGAGTGTGCCAAACCAATTGTCCCTATGTTTCCCACCTCTATGAGAATTTCTATAAATTATCTTTGTTTTTAGCATGTCTTGTGAGGATTGACGTAAATCTATTTTTAGTATTCGTTCAACAAAAAGGAGCCATTTCACGATAGTTACATTAGTTCTCAAGACATAGAAACTAATAACACATTAATCAAAGAAAATAAAATCAAGGTACCCAGTGACGGAAGGGGAAGGGGCAGCAGCCCCCTATGCGGCCAAAAGTTTTTTTATCCCCTCTGCATGGCGTGGAAGCCTCCAAGCATAGAGAAGCAAGAGGCAAAAGCAAGACGAGAGTATGAGAGAGGCGGAGACGATCTGTGAGTGAAGGACGTCGGCCGGGATTTGAGCGGTGTAGTGTGGAGGTAGCTACGGAAATGAGGCCATGAACGGCGCCGAGCTAGCGGAGGTCGGCTTCACGGTTGAGGGTCGCCGGAGAGGGGATTTGAGCAAGAAGACTGCTTCACGTGAAAGGAGTTGTTTCACATTAGTTTTCAAGACACAGAAACTAATACATGATGTTATGTAGTTGTATTTGAATGGTGCGTGCTCAGTTATGGAATACGCTTAAGACTGCTACTATTCGTTCTTTTTTTTTAGTTATTATTAGTTACTCTGTTCTGAATTGCAGGCTGGTCCAACGGCTTCTGAGATTTCAAAAGGTCTGAATTTGATATCTATGATTTAAGAAAACATGATGGCTTTCGACCAACTTCCGCCCCTGTGCTGTCTGACCGTCATAAACTATATGATGATTCGTCAACGTCAAGGGGAGCCCTTAATTACAAAATCTGTGATGTAATAGAATACAACTATATAGAACTCGTACTTTGTGAATCATATCATGCCAACGGCAGGCCCTGTTCACACTTGATGCCGCAAAGCTTCATCGTTTGAGGAAAACGCGCCCGCGCCAAGACGCCTCCGAGGTAATGCCGAAACGTAGTGCACGGCTCGCTGCAAAGAGTGCGTCCAGGCTCCATAGGCCGGAGGACCAGGCAAGGAAAGTTATGCTCAAGAAGATGGGGATCGGCGTCGAGGTCCGAAGCGTGAGGATGCGGTCTCCTTTTGCTGAAGCCGCAGCGGCCCTCACGGGCCCCAACGCTGAGGTCAACATGGAGGCCATGGAGGTCTTCCTTCTGCGGGAAAGAAGCGGCGCAAGGCCCGAGAGTGCTTCCGGTCCGGGCCGCCGACATGGTTATCTTGTAATTAACCTTCGGGTTGCATCCAAAGTTAGGTGCCTTGCTTTTCGTTGTGTTTTTTATTTGTGTTTTGTTCTCGTTTTGTTTCTCTCGTTTCAGAGCCCGATGTCCGCTCGGCATCCCGGCTTAGTTTGTACTTGATTTGGTTTTCCTCCTCTTAATGAAACACGGGTGAATGGCCCGATCGCGAAAAAAAAAAAAAGCTTCATCGTTGTACAAACTAACTAACTAATTAATTAATTAATCAGACTTCCCACCAGAAAAAGGAAAGAAATCAACGCTGATTGATGTAGCCTTCGCGGCGGCTTCCGCCACGCGCTGATGAGGTAATCCGTCCAACGCAAGCCGATGACGCCCGTAGCCGTGACCGTTCGTTTCCAGTCCATTATTCAACAGGATGCACCGTTACATATCGAGGACTTAATTAACCAACCAAGATAAATAAAAATCACTAAGACAAAACTCACGCGGTTCGCTGGCCAATAATCCTTAGGATCAATTAACTACTTCTATATCTCCTTTCCAAATTACGTAATGCTAGTTATTTGGATCTGTACAAGGTTTCGCTTTCTCTATCTTTGACCACGAAAAGATGTTCGTTGGTTCAGACATGTGAGTAGTGAAGCAAGCAGTTGCAAGTACGATCGATCTTCTCGTCCAAGTTAATTATGTTTAGACTTGCGGTCACAATCATCAGATCCAGCGCCCAACTAATAACAAGACAGCAGGACGCGTCCTTGACTCTGAGAGAAAGAGAGAGGTCAGTCAGTCAAGCTCTCCATTTGCTTGCTTCATTTATTATGAATTCCTTTTTTTTCATTTTTCTTATTGGACCAAACTACGTACTACGTACGATGGATCGATCGCAACGGCGGATCTTTAATCTGAGGCTGGGAATGATGAGGCCACGGCGATACGCGTCGTCGTCGTCGTCTCAGATGGATGCAGAGGGCCATTTGTTTAGTCAGGTATCTAACGAGTAACGACGAGTGTACTTATATATAATTATATATATACACACATATGTGGCCGCGTGTGGGGTCTGATGTGTTCACACCTTTGTTATTTCCTTTCGAAAACACCAATACAAATACGTACTGCATGCAGTACAACATGCATTTGGAAAAAATACACAAGGCTTACCCAATTGCCATTGCGCACCTATATATTAAGGTGCAATTAACAGTAGCCATTGATTCGTAATCGCTGATGGAGCCATGCCAAACAAAACAAAGCTTGACGCCATCACACAACTGAAGATCGAGGAGTGTTCGGTAAGGTCAAGCTCAGGCAATCAACCGGGTGACCGATTTCAAGTGACAGACCACCTTTTCACTGTTCGAGGTGAATCTATATCCCAGTCATCCCAGGTTATAATAAGTACGTAAATCAGAGTGCAATACGCAAGATCAACAAACTACATGTCCCCTGCTGCCCATTTCCATGTGTCTGCAATCAATCAAGACGAAACTAGCCACACACTTATACAGGCAGAACAATTCGACGTATTATACTAATATACTTTTGATTTCGTGTGCGAAAATACTCTACTCCAGCAAAATTCACTTGTACATTTATTAGTGCCTCCCTGCCTGCAACGTGATGTCTCCATCTCCATCTGAACGCAGGGATGGCATTGGCAATTGCAGCACGTTTGAACACAACAGCAACAGCAATTAGATATACTACAGTGGAGTATTTGTTTCACCGGCCGCACGAATCTTTTGGCAATACCTACGACGACTCTACGAGCTGCACGTGGAGCCTACTCATTGATGAGGATCTTACTCCAGCGCATTTCACATTAGAAATCATTAGAGGACTAACCACTCTGAAATAAACAAACCCGCCTCCGTTTCGCAATGTCTGTAAAACGATAGTACAGAGCACAGAACCACTTCATCATCATGAGGGGTTTTCACTTCAGGGCACAACGACTGATGAGCACCTACAGCTACAGGAGATAGAGAATTTCCTCGTTTCAGTTTCAGTACTGCTATATTCTACAATTGTTCAGATTCAGAAACGAGCAGTTTCACTCTAACTCGAGGTTAATAGTCCCTGGATTAGTTTCAGCTGGAACTCACAAAGACTGTCAACTCTGATAACTGGTTGGAATCATCATTGGATGGAATCAGGAGGCAGACAGAGACGTGGGTTGGAGTGGGGAGTCGCTCTAGCATTCGAGCACTTGAACTGCAGAAACCTCCACCTGCTGTCGCTTCAGAATCCACGTACAAATATCCTCGATCTCATCAGCTGTCATCGTCGATCGTCTTCGTTGTATCAACCAGTAGTAGTACTATCATCTTATCCTGAGCAGGTTGCATTGGTGCCGCACTGCCGCTCAATGCTTATACGGAGTACGTCAGTCAAAAGATCCCTCTCTGAAACTGGAGTACTCCAGTGCTATCAGTTACATCCAGCATCCATTGCAGAGAGTCGTCACCCATTGGTGCTGTTGCTCATGATGATACACACGGCTCACGGGTAGCAGTACACAACTTGGGTTGATATTGATAGGCACGCAGCATCTTTTGTTGGCCCTCATCTGTCCATCTTGAGTGTGCAAGGTGCCACACCACAAGTGCCAAGTGGTATGTACGTATACCAAGGTGTGCAGAAGATTCTTGCTGAGTAGGTGTACTGCTATGTCCTGAGTGTCGTTTTGCTGTCACTGCCTCATCTGAGGTCCTGCCTTGAGATTTCAGTCATGCACCTGATGGACTGGGCTGGGGCTGGGGCTGCAATGCAAACCTGATGGTAACAAAGTTCAGTTAAAGGATTGTTATATAAAACAACTTTAGATGACATCCTGAGCAGGTTGCATGGGTAGCGCTCACTGCTTCTCAGCCTCTGGTTACGGTGATCGGCTTATCCTACGTCCGTCTCTGAAACTAGCAGAAAACCAGAGGCTCCATCTATTACAGTCAGAGAGAGTCGTTGGTGCTCATGAGTCATGATGGCCGGGCTGCCTCGTTTCTACTGACAAACAGGCGAATATTGCTCAGATCCACCCACGGGGAACGAAGTGACAGGCACGCAGGATCTTTTGTTCGCCCAGATCTGTCTTGAGTGAGCTACCAAGTTGCCACAGTCCATGCACACTAGTACAAGGTAGTACGAGCAGGTGTTGTGCCAGGATTTGGCAGCAGATTCT
>JADLZK010012458.1:0-13465 GCA_015847255.1 Hyparrhenia diplandra | reverse complement strand
ATTTCTTCAAACATATCTTTTCTTTGAGCTTTTTGAATTGGCCTTCTGCATGGTATTTAGCTCATTACACTTGGAAGCGATAATCTACCTACCTTAGCAATGTGCTCACGCTCTTTGATGGTGGGGAAGGACCCATGTAGTGGGCAGTTTCACCACGTCAAAGAAGCTGCGATCTATAGATTGTTGGTGAGTGGCATAGCATCTCTTGAGGAGTTTATAAGCTGCCATGCGCGGCAAAGCATTGCGTCAAGTTTTCTATGAAATTCTTACATGATCTTCAAAACATTATTGGCCAAAAGAATCCTCACACTCGCGATCTTTGCATGGGGTACTGAATGCTCCATAGTGACCTCCATATGAGTGTCTGAGAGTGACATCTTTCTATATGAATTTGAATGCCTTCCTGCTGCCCGGCACACATCCACGAGTAAACCATCACAGCATGCACTCTGAGAGGTATGGCGGATCTTGTATGTGTTGAAGCGACTCTCGCCTCTGACGCAGCTTCCTCTTGTTCTCCCCGAGGTACATAGCACTGCAGAAACCATAAAATTAACGAAAATTTGCATACCGTGTGGGTCTAGTGCAGACTTGACGATCTTGAAGAGCATGCCATCCCTTATGCACGCATCATTGATCGGTAGTTCCTGCGAATTCCTCGCAAAAGAAACACATTCTGTAGACAAGGATCCGCAGTAGAAATTTTCTACTCCTTTTATCTTTTTATTTTCTAAATCAGAGAAGCTCTTGGAGTAGCAAAATCCATCTAAATCAAAGCGTGGTTTTAGACATCTTTCTTAGTGAACAAATATTTTAAAGCGGCATGGTCCCGGTATAAACAATAACTTTTGCTCCGCTAAATAGCAGATCTAAAACGCATCCATAGCAAAAACGACGTACCCGTAGAGCTCTTTTTCAGGTGGTTGCATAATTAGCTGAGGCTCTGTCAAAGTCTCTTACGCAGGCATAGAGAGCTTAATAGCATGATGCTTCATATCTTTAAGGTTTGTCCTAAGACCGCTCCTGCAACATAATCACTGGCATCACACATAATTTCTCAAGGAAGGTAGCGATTTCGCATCCCAGTTGGATGATTAGGAGATGCAGAGATAGAAGCTTGTTTAAAGAGTATTAAAAGAGAAATTTACAGTGCAAGCATACAAAGAAACAAAGGGAACATCCTGTGCGCCAATAAAAGCTGAGGTCAAGAGTCCTAGTGAATGAATGAAAAATCTTTAATGACACGACGATGAAAACCACAAATGACCAAGAAACTACTGAATGCCTTTGATATTGGCGGGTGGAGGTGATAGCTCTATCACCTCCTATCTTGGCTTTATCAACTTCTATCCCTCTCGATACTAGGTGTCCTAGCACTATTCCCTCTTCTCGGGCATGCAGTGACACTTCTCCCAAATGGGACCTACGTGCTTCCTCCTCACCATCTTTAGAGGATCTCTTTATCTAGATTGTGCGACAATCTATCAAAAGTCTTTTCCATAGATGGAAAATCATCCATAAAATCCTCCATAATCTCTTCAAATGCATCCTCGAAGAATATAGACATCATGCCATCTTTGAAGAGAAGCGCTGGAGCATTTACATAAGCGAAAAGACATTCTACGATATGCATGGGTGCACCGTAGGGGCATGTAAAGGTGGTTTTAATTTTGAGTCATTTTGGATGGATGAGGAATTTGATGATATCCAGAATATCCATCGAGGAAAACAAAAAGAGAGGTAAGTTAGCCAATCTTTCTAACATCTCATCAATGAAAGGCAAAGGAAAGTGATCCTTCTTAAGCGTTTGCCTTAGTACAGGCTTCCACGTAATCAATACACATCTCAAATCCAACGATACTCGGTTCTACGCATGGAATTGGCTCGTTCTTGTCATTCTTGACAGCGCTCATACCTCCCTTCTTAGGTACTGCTTGAATATGGCTACCCACATCACTGTCATGCGGCACGATGGAATAATCCGTGGCAGGGTAATAGTTTTAAAAACCTCCTTCTTCCCACTGTACTTCTCCTCAGCGCATTGTGTTAGCTTTAGCCCTCGTTTAGTAGGCTCTCTAGATGGTGCGATATTAGGATCCATGGGAATATGATGGGTGTAAAGAGTAGGGTCGATTCCGCATAAGGTCTTGGAGTAGAATAGCCGGAAACAGCTCGATGTCTCGACCGCGGCTATAAGTCTTAATGATTCCTCCTAGGATGATAAGCTGTATTGCTTATAATGATAGGATACTGCGCCATTATTAAGAAAAGCATATCAAAGTCCAGAGAGGTAAAGGTTTTAAGCTCTATAGGAGTAGTGCGAGGAGTTTCCTAAGAGATCTCTCGCGAGAGGTCCGATCCAGCGGGATCCTCATCCTCTTCTTCGATGAAAAGATGGCAGCATCTTCTTCTAAGTTCTTCTTCAGAAATCTCCTAATGGATTATCAAAAGATAGCTGCATTGGCTGGCTCTAAAAAGCTCTATCACAGAGTGAATCTCCAGAATGAGATTTAGAAGCGTAAGTATCGCCAAAGTTACGAAAACTTAAGATCTCTCCCACGAGGCTAAAAGTCTAATTTCTTCAGTGCTCTCCTTCCATATACTTTACACCTACAGGCTGACCTATTAGGATGTCAAACTCACTTGAATGTCAAAAGACATACAGAAACTTAGCTGGCTGATATTCCATTGATTAACATAGCTACATGAAGAACGACTCAGGAACAATATGTCCAAAAAGGTCTTTAATCAAGTGATCAGTAGGAGACAAGACTAGGTTGTCAACAGAGCACCTTGCATGGAAAAGATAGCCGGAACTTATGATGTTGACTCCTACCATAAGATTGGTATAGGGCATCAAAAGGTCCTCTATTCAATTTGGCATTTTAATGGGTATGAGAAGGTGTATCCTAATCCGAAGAATGATGTCCGGGTGAGAGCTCACGACTCTTCTTACCTACCTTCCAGGCTCAAGCAGTAGAAATTAATTCTCTTCGCGGAGTCTCTTTCAAGAACTTCTCTCTAGAGAGCTCCACTATCGGTAGACCGCCCATAAGATTTTCTCTCTCTGCGCGATATTTTAGGAAGTGCTTTTCGAGTCGGCAAAACAATTCACATCTTCAAAATCAAGCATCGAAATCGGGAAAGAGGAGTCGCTCCTTCTTATGCGTCGCTGGAGCTGGAGTTTACGTGATCTCGTGAGGTTGTATGGTTTTGATGTTTTCTAAAGAATCTGGCTCTACTTGGCTGGTTCCTCTAACCATTTCTCCTTCTCACTGTGAAGACATTGTGTGATCGCGTGTGGGCAGATAGACTTAGCATCATATAAGAGAGTAGTGCAAGAAACGATCCCTCCCGAGGATGTGTTAAGATAGTCTAAAAAGTGTTTTGGAGTTTGAGGCCCATATAGAAATAAAGTGCGCTGAGTAACCATATATATCTGAGGTAGGGAGCAAGGTTAGAGACGAATTTAGGATTGACTCTAGTCTTTTCCCAAGAAGCACACCCACAGCATTCATCCTCCTAATTGTTTTAAATCTCAAGACTTCTAAAGCGAGAAGTTTTGACAACCTTCCTAGATCGTAAAGAGGTGTAGAGCCAAAAGGGAATTCCAGATTGTAAGTGCCTCCTCGATCCTTGCAAGAGCTATTGAGTGCACGAAGCTTTATACCAATGCTTGGCCTCTCCCCTCAAAGAGTAAAGGAAAAGGGCTTCCACTTAAGGGTTTTCATCATTCATACCCTCTAAAGTGCTGTAAGAGCGCTAGCAAGCTTCCGGTCAAAATCCCTCAAATGAGGAATAAAGGATTCTCGTATTTCATCTCCGAAGAAAAGATTTTGCGCGAACTAATTGGATAGAGTTCGAGATCAGAAGTAACTCATAAGAAGCTGAGAGTTAAGATAGGCCTATTTGATTCGATAGCCCTAAGTACAACTCCGAGAAGGTGCTCCTAAATTGATATAAATATTTTTGACATTTTCTTTATATAAAAACAAGAAAATAAAGCAATCTAATAAAAACTAAGTAAATGATAAAGAAATAAATACTGAAAATAAATGCGTAGTAAGTAATATTAAAAGTAAATGTAAAACAAATAATAAAAAGATAAATGATAACTATATGATACAAGATTATGTAATAATTTCTAAGCGCTTATCCAGCAGCAACCACTGCCCTAAGAACTACAAGCTAGAAATGCTTTTGGTATAAAATTTATATGCACACAATGTCGTTGTAAAATTATCCGCAAGGTTTACGATAGAAATACCATTGCAGCACTTCACAAAACATTAACCCCCAGTTTTAAAACATCGAACCCAAAGGAACAAGCCAGAATATAACTAGTATTTACCCAACTACACTTCACAATCAAAGTACTTAAGAAACTAGCCAGAATTAGGAGATAACACTCGACTCTTGTTCTAACACCCTATAAACCCCAAATTTCATTTATTCTATCGTGGACGCTAATTTAATAAAGTAAGGCAATATTACTCTTACTAAGAACATGCATAAAGCCTACTATTTCTTCTGGTGGGAAGTGGGCCAAGAGGGATTCAAATAAAGCCAAGTAAAGTCACCTTTATGATACTACCATTGATTCCCTACCAAGCAAGGCATTCATGATAACCTAGTCTAAGCACTCGCGATGCACTAGAAAACTATCCCTCTAATCAAGAGCAACCAAGATTAAAGTACTTCAAAAGAGTTGCACATTTGAAGAATAGAATAAACCAAAACTTACTTTAATTGGCGAAGTCAAAAACCAGATAATCTCCTCGAATACACTCCTCCTCTCGCGAAGAGAATGATCCTCAATCACAAGAGAGAAGATCCCGATTGTGACTTGACCCTCCAAGCACTCCTCACTAACCCTCTATTTCTAATAAACTTGATTGCCAATCAAGATCCTTTGTAGAATCTGAAATGGCGCTATGCTCTAATCATAGATCTTGACTTTCTAACCCTAGACTTCTCGAGAGAACTCAAGAAGAAATCTCATTCTATCACTAATGAAATAGGTTTCAGGGTGCCCCGCCCTTCTTTTATAGCCCCCACAGGATGAATATTAAATTTGGACCAAACCACCCTGATTGGACTGATTTAGATCAACCCATAGGCTCGGTTGTAGGAAGGTCTTAAGCTTGACATGGCGTGCTCAGGTGCCCCCCACCCCCCCTCGGTGCCGCCCGCCCCACCACCGGGTGCCAGCCAGCCTCACAGGTGTCCCTTCTTCCTCATTTTGACCCGAATTCACCCTTAAATCGCCCGATTTTGTCCTTTTCTTCCGTTTTTCTATTTTCACTCTTTTCGCCTCAAGCCGCCATTGCTTCCTGAGTTCCCTCCCCGCAAACCGAGTATGCACCAAAACTCGTGGAATCATTAGTACAATAATATTTTAGTAGCATTCATCCATGTTTAAGAGCTTTCCCATATATATAAAATGGTCAATAGCTACCATCAACACTCAACCAATCAGAAAATTCCCTCTGCATGTCCGTTATGTAGCCAATTGGTTTCATGTTGGGACATTGCTCTTTCAAAGATTGCCTTGTGCCGCATAATGTATGTATGGCCTTGCATCCTCAAATTTTGTCAGAAAACAGCGAACCGTGCCTCTAGTCTCAAAGTCACAGGTCTTTTATCAGAACAGATTTAGGGTCTGACGTTTCCTTTGCCATAGTCTTCCCCGCGTGACGAGATATCATCGGAAGTACACACTCATTGATGTTCAGATAATATGCAAAACTCGATGGTTTCCCTCCGTTGACCATCCCTTCAACCATGCCCTTCCTCGGTCCGAACCCTGCTCTCACATACCTCCTAAAACTTTCATCAACCTTTCGAAGGAAACATCTGATGGGTGCATTGGGCCATACCTCAATTTGTTCAACAAGATGAACCAAAGCAGCATGCACCGAAAGATATCAAAGAAAGTCGGCGGGAATTCAACCCTCAAGCACGCTTTAGTGCTTCGCTATGTCCTGTCGTGAGCTAACCAAATGTGGACATATCAATGACCTCTTTGAGATCGCATTGAGGAACGAACACACTTTACGATTGCGCCTGGCTTGAGCTTTGGGGGGAGCCGGAGAATCCACAATGTAGAGATAAATAGGGAGCGCTTGAGTCATACTGACATGACAATCATGGGCCTTCATGCAGCCATAGTTGAACTTTAGTTCTTTCATGTTCACTAGCCTCCTTTAGGTTACCATAGTAGCCTGTTGCGCTTTGAGTTCATTGAAGAAGGAGATAAACTTTTTCTTTGCCGCTCCGCTCAAGGTCCATGTCAGCAGCGGAAGGTGAACCTGTTGTCATTCTCTAGCCACACCGATGCAGATCCTTCATGATTCCCAAGTGCTCCATGTCTTCCGTGTGGCTAGTGAATCCTTCGAGGTCCCCCCCAGTTCATCAAATGGTTAAGGGTGCCAAAGCACATTTTAGTAAGGTGCATGGGATCACACATGGGCGTACACACAATAGTGGCCAGGAGGCGCTTTCAGCCATCTTCCTGATACCCCTTCGCATCAAGCACGCCCCATCCCCTTCCCAAGGACAAAATTCATTTTGTCTAGTTCTCAAGCATCGCTTCCGCCTTGATAATTTGGGAGCCTTCCCTCCTTCATATATTCCCTCGAAAGTTCTTTTACGTTCCTTCGAGTATGCGTGTCCTCTGTAGAACCTACTGGTGTTTCATATAAAACCATTTTATTGTTGCCCGCAGATGTACCCGCATAGGTTTCCATCCAAGCACTCGCATACATCTAGTATAGCCTTTTGTCTCTCTCTCGGACATTAGCAGCCTCACGTGCCCACAGAGTCGCTGATTGTAGCGATTAGTATTCCCTTGACCGTGACATGTTCCTTTTTCTACTCGTCCAGAAACAGCCTTCACCCACGTACTGAACATCTCTACCACTCATCGATCATGGTTCTAGAAGCGTGTACTATGTCATTCTCGGCTGTCTTGGACCTTGGATCAGATGAGTGGCATTTGGATGAACTGTAACGCCTCATACAGAGGTGTGGCGGAAGGTTGTATATACTAGAGTGTCAGCGGCCAGTGTGCTATGATTGGACCTAACCTGGTCGAAAGGATTCATCCATCCTGTGCTCAAACCAAAACCAAAAGGTGCCTTACCTCTACCACGAGCTCCTTGTAGAACATAGTATTGACAGTCCTCGATCACGCTCACGTCGTCGTGCCTCATCTTGGTGTCTTTCTTACGCTCTTCGCCATTCGCACAGCGGCTTGGTCGACTTTGCACATGCAAGCGGCCTATGCACCGAGGGAGCTATTGGGAAATACCAAACGACTTTAACAGGACCTCCTGCTTGCTCTTGCTACCTTCATTTGATGGCCCATGCTTGTAGCGTGGTTGTTTACACTTGGGGCATGCATCCAAATTTTCTGCGTATTTTTGTCTCCACCGCAAATATACAATCATTGACACATGTGTGGATTTTGACCTCGGTCGAGGCGAGATCATCTGCTTGGCCTGGTATGTCTTCTCGCCAACTCATTGTCTTTTTGGGAACAATTTCGACACGATTACAAGAAATCAAAGCCTTTGTCTCACACCCTTCCATGGATTTGTAGTCTAACGGCATTATGTTGGCCTCGGTTTGCTCACTCAGAATTCTTGTACAATGGCATTTTTTCCATCTTGCCTTATTTTCTCTAGCTTTTTCAAATTTGTTTGGGATTAAGAAATCCGGTCTCCGCATTACGTAGCAACAAAAAGAAAGGCCATCTCTTCGCCGTGTCATCGACGAAAGAGTATTACTAAGCAAGCCAGTTGTGCCCTCATGCTTTGCTCATGCATGGCTACGTCGTTGTTTTCTCCGATCATCATTGTTTTCCTCGTGCACGGCAGAATGGCCTGATCATCATTGTTTTCCTGCAGAACATTCAAAACCAATCTCACCATGACTCTCTGTCCATATGCTATACCTCGCATGAACCCCCATGTCGTCAAGTGGTTCGGATACACTCTGTGTTAGCATATTTCAGTTGATTCTTGCAATCTTTGCATGGGCAAAAACAAACTTCCCAACCCGGCATGAGCTCCGCCAGCAGGACAATAAATGGAGACTCCATCTCTACAAAAAGTAAAATTGAAGACTTGATCAATTCAGCTCAAAAATGTGGATGGTAGGTGACACATGGACCATTTTAGTCGGCAAAATTGTAAAAATCTCGACTCACATACTAACAAGAAATAATTATAGCACCACGGGAACATGGCATAATTAATTAGGTTTCCAACCTTATAGATGATGGATTGCTTGGAAGCCTAGCGTAAATCTAAGTTCAATTGGATCTCGCGCTCTAGAATGTAGAAAAGAACAAGAACAAGAATCAAGGGATGTACCCATCAAAACAAAGGTAATTAGGGAATGAAAATCAAAGGAGCGAGATGATTGTTACTAACCTTAAACCAAAACCGCATGCTTCATTCTTCAAATACAAGCGATTGCTTCACGGATTTCAGAACGATCGCGAGCAATGGAGGGAGGGCCTAAACGCACACCTCTGTTCCTTGGGATGGTACGCAGTAGGAAGGAGAGAACACTCCACGCCACTCTTTTTGAGTTAGCGGCTTATCATTGCCCGGCAATTTTTAAAAACGAGAGTGAACAGGACAACACTACCGGATCGGTCATCATAGTTTCGGTGACAACAACCGACGCATGCGCAGAGAGATCGTGCCGGTTCTTATTCTACCCGCGGTGATATGAGTCCATCGAGGTCACTGCAGGATGACATCAGCACGGTAGAGATCTAAATCTTCACTCAGCCGGTATTGGTCGTAGTCAGTGGAATTTCACGATTTCTCCCACGCCTAGACGTGATTCATCATTCTGCCGCGCGCGTTCGGCACCACCGTGGACTAGTGTCAAGGTGACTGATGAACGTAATCATAGTAGTAGTGACTCGCCAAGGAGAATTCTGCCACTTGTACCTACTCGAGGCCTTCTAGTGTATATTTCAATGGATTGAATTCTTATGCAAACGTTTGAGCTCACACTTGTTACAGTGAGTTTTATCCACAATTTATTTAATCTTCTTCTGCAGATTATAATTGTTTCGAATGATCCTATGTAGTAACCTCATTGAATCCTCGTTGACTCAACATGCAGAAGTCAAAACTAGATTATATCTTGTCACTACTATTTGCTGAGCGTTAATTAAAGATAAGGCTCATGCGCCCGCCCCTTGATAGGAGCAGGCTGTCTACTACAGTCAAAGTCACGGCAGGCATAGCCAACCTCATAAAAATTAGAGCTTGAGCCCACGAAATCCTGGCTTTAAGCCAAGCTACGTGAAGCAAACAATGGGATCTAGTAGACAAAGTATACGACTAATCTCTTCTCTGGTCGTGAAATATTTCATAGAGCAGCACCTTATCTTCATCTTCCCCCAATCGTGGCTTATGCGTCCATCGGGGAGAGAAAGTGCCGAGTGGGACCCGGCAGCTTCTTGATGCCAATGGGACCAGCAACTTACAATAATTCAAGTGTACATTTGGACCTCATAAAAATATTGTTGTTGAACAAATAGTATAGAAGGTTGTTGATCTCTTTCAATAGGCCTCAAGGGCAGTCATTTCACGCACTCACTTGACACTAGTTAAGGCCCAAAACCGACGTCATGTGCCAAGAAAAATAAGCAAAAACTTGAAAGTAGGCCAAATAAGCAAATTCACAGCTAAGAAACTAAGAGCAACTTTAATAGGGTCAAGAAAAATAATTTGCTCTATATTATTACTAACCCAATTGATCTGTTATTTATATATGAATATGATGTGTCAACAAGTAGATCACATGTCTACGTATATATTGTCCATAAAATTTTTCCTATCTAGATTTAGTTATGCCCAAATTTTCATAAATATCTAACAATCCAAAAACCCTGTAATAGGCCCTGTTTTGGTTACTAGTTTTGACTAGTATAATGCTCGTGCTAACGCTACTGGTTTTCACTTTTTGGAAACTTTTTAGTTCAAACCAGATATAAGAAGGTACTTATAGCATTTTGTCGATGAACCATCTAAGTTAGATATTGGTACTTTCTGTGTGCATCATGGCTGACAAACATAAACATGTAAGTTACATTTTAGCTAACTTCTTAATCAAGAATTAGGTCATCTTCGTGGATGTTGTCATAAACATTCATTCTTCTATTTTCGCCAAGATGTCACCCACGAATTCCCTCCTTAATGAAGCTGGGTTCCTGTGTATGGCGGATAGCATCAATAAAATAACTAATTAGTTTTGAAACATAGTTATACTATACATACTTACATTATTTATAGGTAGAATTTTTCTCCATCCCATGACTTCACGAAATTGTACATAAGAAGCTTTCTCTCAATTTCTGAAGATTAGTTGCTCATTTCATGTACATAGTTCAAATAACTACTCGACATCATTATAGTGAGATAACTTATTAAAAGCGATTGCCAGTCTTTATTATATTTCGCCTCCCATTACCAAATTTTAGTTCTTCAATTTATGATTTGGTTAGAGACATATGATATAAACTTTTTAGCAATATCAAACAGCTTTATATAAATCTCTTTGAGCAAAACCTCATAGCATGAGGATGTTATGTTATTTTGGCTCACCGTGAAGTAGGCAATGGGCATGGATCGCATGAGCCTCTAGAGTTGGGAAATATATCCATCGTTTCTAGCCAATCTATATGAGAGAAATGAAATTATCAGTAAGGTTCGTCGCAAACCAAGAATTAAGTGAAATTTTTTTGCAGGATGGGATGAAATATGACCTTCAGGCGAGGGATTGGCTGAACTATTATTTCTTCTTTGTCTTTGTCCAACGTTTTAGCTGGAGTCTTCGATTCTTTCTCACCCTCACAAGCTAATTCTAGAAATAAGCAAAGTATTATTAAATAATAATGAATGATTTGGGATTCAATCTGTTTTGGTTGTGCACACTGATTTATTTATAGAATGAGGTAAAGATAAATTTACAAAAAGTAGTAGTCAAACATAGCTTATTAACTTATTAACAAGTAGAAACACTCTCATGAACGCCTGAGTTATCTGGAGTCACAAACGGTCAGCTTCAGCGAGGATGACTGAATTAAAATTCTCTCAATCGTCTTTGTTCCGATTTGCTGGCTAGAGCCCTAGATTTTTTGACTGGTCGTCCATTATATCGGCATTATCTATAGATGAGGAAACCATTATTAATTATTCTACTTAATTAGATGATAGTATAATTAAACTTTGCTTGCTATGGTAGCAAAATCCAAATACTGTTTAAATTGAGTACAGTTGATACGATCATGTGTCAACTTGTTTTCTTTTTAACTGCATAATCAAAGATGACTAAAAAGATATGAAAACATCATGTCCAAAGATGATACAAATGTAAACTTAAATAAAAGCTTGTTAATTTCCTTTTCACCTGTTTGGTGTGGATACCAGATTTATTGTTTCCAGATCCGTCTTGCGTGGAAACCACTAATAATGAATGGAACAACAAAACCATATATATGGTAATCGCACTCTGCAGGTATTTTTAAATGAATTCAAGTCTCTAAATCCACAGACACATAAAATTCCAGTATCAGTGCATTATCCATAAAACAAAATCTACTTCCACAAACTCCCGCAATGTGTATATCTTCCATAGTGATCTGTTATCATCTCAGAGTATACCAGTTTTTTTTTTTTCTAAAGAGATTTCTAGAACCTAAGTTGGCATTCAGAAAAGAAATGGCAATCCATCTCAACAAGCCGGCACGTCTGACGTCCAGCTCCTTGATTTTGCCGCCCTCAATCAACAACTGTCGTGTCCGTGTTGTCGCCGGGGTGTTGAGTTTGTCGCCGTTTCCTGACATGATGGATCAACCTGCCGTTGCACGCAATGCCGCCGCCGCACGCCCATGAGACTCGAAGGACGCTGCTGTCTTGCGCACGCCCAGAGACACGCGAGGACCAGGAAGATGAGTTCGATGGATACGCTTCCTCGTCGTCGAGATCCGGCAAGTAGGCAAGCGCCAGCGCGGGAGGCGGCGGCAACATCTCGCTCTGTGATGAATTTATGGAGGAAGGCGGCAGCATATGCTCGGTCACACGCATATCTCCGTGATTTATTTTCAGATCACGTCACCAGACAGGTACCGGAGGCTCGTGGTTTCCCCTCACCGCGCTGGATCGAGCGATTCAGGAAATAGCCGCAGGAGCTGCCGTGGTTTGACCGACGTTAGATCGACCAGAAGGAGTTAGTGTCGTGTGATTGAGTGACGTGCAAACATGTTTTGTTTTCTGTGTTTTTGAATAATCAAACGGGCGCACTGCAGTGAGGGTGAATGGAGCCTCTCGATTTTCCTCTTTCACATCGGCTCAACCCCCAACCTCCAAAAGCAAAACTCAAACGAGACAACTTACAGTTAATCTGTATGTCTCACTCTAATTCAATTGATTGGTGGATGTTCCCTAGAAACACAGCTGACAATAACACCTCAAACTATCACACACTCCATGCTGGGGTAAAAAAAGATCGGGCGCATCAAACTCTGAACTCATGGATCTAAAAAGAGGTACCCAACTCCTATTGAGAAGAAGCTGGTTCAAAACCTAGATACCCGCTCAATCCTAATTCGAGCACCAAGATAAAATTCCTCGGATCTATAAAAATTCATCGCAAAAACCGATCTCACCCGTGACTTAACCACTCCAAAACTACAGTGACTAGAATCGAGACACAAACAAATTTCCAGTCAAGAACAATACTGAAGAGCACAAAGCAACTACGTGCAAACTAGAGATTAAATGAAGATGCAATGAATGCTTCAGTAGCTTGAGAGTGAAAGCTTAGACAAATAAATGACGTGCATGCACTGTTGTTGAACAAATTTCTCTAAAGCACTTCTAGAACGAATAGAAGGAACTGAACTGCTGCTGATGCATTTCCTCAAACACTTTGTGTGCGCAGAGAGAAAACTGTTTGGTTTAGTTCATCGGCAACTAAAACTTCACACACATGCATCTCTGATCTTGTATGCTCTGCAATAAAATGAAAGATTGGACTCTGACGCCAATTCCACAGATCAAGAGATAAATCGGACCTTGTATGAGCCGAAAGAACCAAACTTGAAGAAGCTGCCGCTGCCCCTGCGAGTAGCTGCTTGCTCGGCGAATCGCTGCTGCGCAAGCTGCACGTGTCCCGCCGGTGTGCCGACCTGGGGAAATCGCGTGGAGATGGCCTTTGCCTCTGTCCCAGGTGTCCACACGGTGGCCGACGAGCGCCGCAGCTGCTGCTGACTGCCGAGCGTGCCCGCGCGCGTGCAGGTGGAAGCTGCCCCTTCCCTTGGCCGCCTGCTGCTGGATGGAGCCGCCAGCAGAGCGGATCCGCTCTGGAATGCTTCGCAGGGTGCCTGGACGGTGCACTCGATGACCGCCGCTGCAGGCGCTCCTGCTGCTGCCTG
>JADLZK010012457.1:0-135115 GCA_015847255.1 Hyparrhenia diplandra | reverse complement strand
GTGGCCATTCAACATAAGCGATTACAAAGGATGTCGAGGGGGTATTTATAGGCCCCACGGCGTAGTTAATATACAAAAATGTTAAATTACGAAAAGTTTCTCTATGAAGAGCTTCTCTCGCGAAGACACTCTTTTATCGCCATGATCCTCGCGAGGTCACTTCATGTCTTACGCAATTTGTACAAAAACATTAAGGACTCTGAAATGATATCTTCTCCCCGAGAAGATGCAATCTTCCATCTTCGCTTCTTTTAGTCTATTCTTCCATCTTACATAGCGCTTTTTACTTCCCTCTGGCTGATTCTTTACTGGCAGCGTGCCGATTTACGAGCTATCTTAAACGGATCTTACGACTCTTGCTTTCATCTTTTCGCCCACCCGCTCTTCTAGAAGCAAAATTCCAGCGAAGTCATCTTTGAAGTGGAACTTCGTTCCCGGCAGTATCATCCACAGAAATCTTCAAAGTTTGGGACGAAAGTTTAAGCGGAATCAAAGTTAGATCCCAACAGCGAAGGTATTCAATTCTTTTCTAGATTTTTACGATTCGGAACCAACATAAAATGTTTGCGGAAGTAAAAGCTTAGATTACGGCATGGCTAAGTCTGGTCCGGATTGGAAAGAAGTTCAAGGCGGCTCGAAGGCACTCAAAAGATTCATTATCCTGTTGTTGTAGAGGATAGGATCAACCTAAAGTTGACTACTTTGGACATGGGGTAAAATCTGGGCAAATTCAACTAATAAACTTCCCCGATTCCTTCCATCTTCTCCTTGTTAGGTATGCATTACCAGGCGAAGGCCTTCCTTTCAAAAGAGAATGGAAAGAGGAAACTTCCAAATGGATGGTTTCGTTGGACATGCCTTTTTATGTGAAAGGCGGTCGCATGTGTTTTCTTAAGGTGGAGATGGTGATAAGGGTTTTTGTCACATTGTACACGGGGAACATATGATTTTTGGACCATCTCTATTAACCTAGGGCGCCTTCGTAGTCATCGGTATTGATTTGGTTTTAGATGGATGGCAAAAGGGCTACGAGAGTGTTCCGTTCGGGTGCCATGTATTTGTAAAGAGGATGGTATCCATTTGGGCCCAGTGGAAAAAAGATAAAATATAAAAAGAAAGGAAAAAAAAGATAAATTCTACAATCGATAGTTTATAAGACTTAGTTATACTCCGTTTTCTTAAACAACCCGTTCTCCCGACACTAGAACGAAATGCTTGTTGGTAAAAGTTAAGCCCATAGAAATATTTATGATTTGTATAATCCGCGAAAGCATACGGATACCCGTGAGCACTTCACCCTGGGAGATGGGTTTCAAATATACGTATCCACAAGGAGAAAGGTTTACGAATAGTGAAGATATAACTAAGGCGGAGGAAAATCTCAACAAGGAAGGAAGTTGATAAATCTTTAAAGAAGACGGCTATGGTTGTCTAATTGATATCCTTGTAAGGCTTGTAAATATATATCTTATGGGAACTTTATTCAAGGAGAAAGACACTAGCAAAGAGTGCAAACAAACTCTAGCAAATAGGTTCTACCAGAGGCCTATCTAACGGGATGTGGACTACAAAAGTTAACGCACTATAAGTCACCTACATTAGTTACCACGGTCCGGGAAGGTAGGGTGCATTACTGAGCTATCTAGTCTAAGCACCACGCTCACACTAGGGGTAGCAACCTCAATCCAAGAGCGACAAAAATTGAAAAGTACTCTAAAAAGAGTCGCAAACCACAAGAATAATATAAACAAATAAAACTTACTCAAATAAGAAGTCGATCCACCGTAGTTGTCTTAGGAACAAGCTCCAAAGGAGGCTTGGTCCCGGAGGTACAAACGAAGAGGAGACACCGACAGGTTCGGAGCTTCCCCTTAACTTCTCCTTCCACTCAATATCTATCTTTTCGAACAAGACTAGATTTAAATACTCTCGCAGGGAGCTATGAACTAGTCTCTCAACTTGCTAATCTTCTCTCTCAACTAGATCTAGAGCTCTTCTAATTAGAAGCTAGGGCATAGGCTGTTGATCAGGCTGAGCTGATGGAGTAATGAACTAATGAACCATCATTGCCACTGGCGAGGCCAGGGGGGCATGCTTTGATATAGCCGAATTCGATGAACCCGTAGCCCTTGGATGAAACCCGACCTTGATGGATGGATGAGATTGATCCTCAATGGCGGTTATGAACCGACGCATAGATCGGGAAGGCTGGCAGGGGGGGGCCAGGGCGCCCGCCAGGGGGCCTCAGCGCCCGCCGCACATCATTTGACAGGTGGGCCCAGCCCTGGTCTGCTGGCCACCGAGTCTTCTAGGGTCTTCTTCGTGGGTTTCAAGTTGGGTTGCTTCACGGTCACGTCCTTCATCGTATGGGGTGCAAACTCGGGGCTTTTCTGTTAATCCACGAAAAATATATAATTCACCAAAACTCGTGGAAATTTATTAGTAAAGCCCCTAGTTCTACATAAATATTTATTTATACCCTTATTTCGGGTTTTAATTGAGCTATAAAAATATACTATAAGATGTGTCAACAGGCGGCGGCGGCGACGCGGCCGGGCCAAGGTCGGGCCGTTACTTGCCTGCCGCAGCTAACGTCGGCCTGGGAACGCAACAACGTCGCCCGGTGCACCAACGCCTTGGCCCACGGCCTCGGGCGTTAGTGACCGGGAAGCCCGACGTGTCCCAGCAAGAAAGCGCGTCGAGGGACCCTTCGTCGATGCCGACGGCTTCGGTACTGTCAGGGCCATCGCCATCGACGCCGGTCAGCAGCGCCTAGATGCCATCGTCAGTGCCACCAGGACCTGGTAGGGCGTTGCTTCAACTGCTTCGCGAAAGCCCATCGCCGCCCAATGCCGCGCTGTTCCGCACGCTGCCCGTTGTCGGGGCTTCGGCCATCGAGCGAGGAGTGCAAGCGTGGCTCCCCAACGCGCCTTCAAGCAGGCACCCCAGCCGCTGAGACATTCCGGCAGCAGGGGGCCATCCCCCAAACGGCATGATGTCCTTGAGGAGGGGCCCCGAATTCATCAGCTGGCCGATGTGGTTGGACGACCACCGTTGCCGCCTCCTCGTGTTGAGCAGCCGACGATGTGGGCGTTGTACTTCCTTGTACCTGCGACCTCACTGGGCTCCGCTGCCCGGCTTTCGGGGCTGAAGACTTCGATCCCATGTTGGATGAGGTGGTGGCGGCTACGGCACCTATGGCCGCCAAGGTCCGTGGGCGCCTCCACCCGCCTACCACTCTAGGGGCGGTGGATGATCGGTGGGGCGACTTGGTTGCGTGCCGAAGTTCGTCCCGCCACCACCAGTAGAGGAGCACAACGAGCCGGTGCTGGAGCTTCAGGTCAGGGAGGTCGGCCTCCCAGTACCTGAAGCTAATGCTGGTTGTCCTGCCCCTGTCGGGGATCTGGCCGTGGACACTCAGGACCATCCGCCAGCATCCATTGATGATGTCCAGGCGTCCATGGAGGAGCGTGTGACACTGTCGGTCTAGGAGGAGCTAGAGGCACGGATATGCATCCCCCTCAACAGTCCTCTGATCAAGGATGGGCCCACGCTGCGCCGCTCCTGCACGCCGGTGTCAGTCCATTCGCTGCGGAGGAGTGGACGCATTGCGGCTAAACCGCGTGCCCCCAATGCAACGGTGCAAGCGCAGAAGGTGCTACTTCGTAAGCTTGGCGAGAAGGTCGAGGATGATGCTGCGGATTCAGAAATTGAGCAGAATTTTGTGGTTGCATTCGGGGGCAAGATGACTGAACGAAAGAGGAGTTGCTTCGAGGCCCTACTAGGTGGTGGGATCGACCTCTCCGCCATGGAACTCAACATGGCTGGGATTGCGGATGACGCCGCCTGCTAGTTCTGGCTTCGTTTCTGTATCTTCTCTGTTGTCGCAAATTTGTTCCAATGTAATCGCTATTGTAAAACTCCAGTAGAAGTAGGGGTGGTGATCCCGGTAATCGTCGTGTTACCGGATCGACCATGGTTTGTAAAACTCTGTCTGCTTAATGAAAAACGCGCCTAGGCGTGCTCTTGAAAAAAAAAATTACGCATGTACTTGAGTCTATAAATGAATGAAAAAAACCGCGAGAGTTGTGTGACTTGCGTCAACAAATTTGTCTTTATTTTTTACCATTCATGAATGAAAAAAACGACGAGTTGTGTGGTTTTGGTCAACAAATTTGTCTCTACGTTTATCGTTCTTGTGTGTTCATCGAGAATCTTCATCGACAAATAAAGCCATAGTGGCGACAACCGCGCCGATGGGGAGAATCCTTCCCCGATGTTGACAAGGACAAACTATGTGCCATCGGAGATAAGGATGAAGTACCTCTTGCACATCAACGGTGTGTAGGGTGCAGTTGCTCCCGAGAAGGCATCCGTTTGTTTACTATGATTGGACAATATTTATCAAATACAAATGAATGAGTTATTGTTCATCGAAGTTGCAAAAACTTGTAAAACTAAACAAGGCCTAGGGTCTAAACAAGTCATTGTTGTCCATCAGGTTGTTGTCTCCGGACAGTCCGGAGACCTTGTACCTTGACAAATCCGCCATATTGTCACTTGTATTGCGGATGGCCTACCTCCTTACCCGGACAGTCCTTAGCCTGGATTTGCCTTGTGCTATTTTCTCTCATCACGTCATGACTTTGCTTTTCATCGCTTCTCATGGTGCTCTCTTGTGTGTTTAATACTTCACGTGGGATATCTTGCTACCGGTTAGCACGTATATCTCTCTCACATCTTAATGTGGGTTTGGTTTTACGTTGTGTGATGAGAAGGACCATAGTTTCAAAGAAATTTGAGGCTCTCATTCACCCGCTCTGTCGATGTTTCAGTTGTCCTCGAGAGAGACTAGGCCTCATGGAGAACCTTGTCCATGTCGCCTTGCAAGCGGACGCTTGATGAAAGAGCAACTATGGTCAAGTTGACGTTGTAGGAAATGACGGCGCTAAGTGTGGCGCTGAAGTTGTCGGGTTTTTCCTTTTTTTTTTCTTGTAAAGGGCGGTTGGGGTTGTCGCCACCCTGCCTTTTTTCTTTGGGGGAGGGGCGTTTAGTAGTCTTAGTAGTTTCAGTACTTGCGGTAGTTTTGTGTTGAGGTTGTAGTTTGTTTTTACTCATTCTTTTTCCTTTTTATTTGTCCAATAAAAAGCGGAAAGTTTCGACCTCTTTCTAAAAAAAAAGTCCGGGGTCCTAGCCGATGGCGAGGAGATCCGCTGCACACGCCCGCCAGCGCGCGGGGGCTGCTAATCGACAGCGAGGACATGGCAGTGCTTGTAGACGCCCACTAGCAGTGGCTCTGCCTCCACGCTTATTTTTTTTGTATGCATTAGCACGTATTGCATTAAGAGAAGACGTCCCCGCTAGCAGTTGCTCCGCCTCCACACGTGCACACAAACAACAAGAAACGAGGGGTGGGGCATCTCCAACTAATAACCCCCGACACCTGAGCCTATTACCAACAAAAGTTCAACACCAAGTAGCTAGCATTGATTGGAGCCATAAACGACAACAACAGTGGCAAAGCATCCGCTAGACCTCAGACAGCAAAGCATCCGCCTCACTTACTGGCCCTTCCATACCAGTCCGAGTTTGAGTCTTTTGGATTCTTTTTTGGATTTCTTGCAAGGTGATGGATGCATCGGGGTGTGTATTGCCCAGCTACTTCTACCGGGAGCGATGGAATGTATGCGTTTGCAAGGATTGACTGCATGTTCGTCGCAGCAACGCAACATTCATTAGTGATTCGTTTCTTTTATTTTGTTTTTGCCGGCCAAAACGTGGCTGCCAAGTTTGTTGTCTGTGTGGCGGCATGTGCCCTGTCGCAGAATTGTTAATATTACCTCAAGGTCTAATTTGATCAGAAGCCAGTCAACATTTTTTAACGAAGGAATCTAAAACGAGACAACGGGCAACAGCTATGTAGTATCCATATAAGCACAGATCCAAGGTTCTAACTTCTAAGTCGAGGATTGTGACGTGGTCTTAGCAGCATACTGTGTTTTGTAATCCAATTATCCCGTTGATGCGGGGGTGTTCGGCGGCCGCTGCTACTACAGCGAATCAAGAGAGAACAAAAACAAAAGCAAAAGCTTCAGCCGCTGTTTATTTAGTGCCGGCCTATGGTTTTACACCGGTTTAAGAGTTTTTTTACCTTAGGCTTCTCCAACAGCAATCTCCGAGCTAGCTCAGAATGACATGGACGCACTAAAAGGGTAATAGAAAACTTGTCGATAACAATTCGGTGGTTGATAGCGATTCACGCGTCGCTAGCTCAAAGCTACGAAGGCGAGCACGCTAGTGGTTAGAAGTCCCTGCTTTTTGCGACATCCATTACCGAGAGGGGGCAGTGAAAACTGTGGCTATATTAGGCCAGCCTCAATGGAGAGTTTCATCTCCCCGGTTTTAAAGATGTGAAATTTTGATATGAAATAGACGCCTCCCCTCAATACACAGTTTTACGTGCTCAATGGTCCCATAGTCTCTCTCTCATTGCATGGTTTAATTGCATAGTTCCATGGTGAAACGCTATTTTTGTCTCAATGGGGTTTTACCCCATTTCCAATACATGTGAAACAAAGTGCCCAAATATTTCACCATAGTGGAACTTTTTCCTTCTCTCTCTCTAAAAAGCGTTTCATACATAAAAAAAATGTAAAGTTTTTTTGATGTGTGCTGCATTTAATAAGCATGAAAACACTAACCCATTCAGACCAGCCTTAGTTTAGCAAGTAGCTGACGACTCAATAGCAACCGTTAAGGACGCTCTTATGATACATAACTTCTCTATTAATTAACACGATTGACGTTCGTCAGTTGTAAAACATTTCTTATGTAGTGCGTTTATACGCTGTGTGCACAAACTCCAACCTGGAACATCAAACCTTTCACACAGCAAAGCTTCGGCCAGAGATTCAAAGGTTTACATGGTGCACCGCAGTTTGAACAGCACTGCAGACTCTCAGGCATCGCAGGAAGCTGTGCACCATGTCCACATGCCCAACTTTTCATGCTCCAATGATAATCATGTAAACCCATGCCAATGGCTCCAAGCTCTACAGACAGTAGGCTCGAACGATATAACATGATAGCAGCCCGTTGTTGCTAGTTCTATAAAGTTGTTTGTTGTCAAAAAATATACGGATCCATTTGCAATACATGGAATCAGAAGTGAATTCATTTCTGCATCACACACTATCCAGGCAGTTTTGATAAAGAAGTTCGAGCATACAGTGTCCTCTCATGTGTGAAAATTTTAGGGTATGTTTGGTTGGGCCGTGGCTTTTGCAAAAGCTGCCAAAAGGCTGTGAGTTGTTAAAAAGCAACTGTGTAGAGAAAGCAGCTGTGGCAAAAATGTAGGTCGTTTGGTTGGAGGCTTTGTCAAATTGTGGGCTGCCCGAGAAATGCCCTGTAATGCCCATGAATGCTTGAGACCTGTTTGTATGCAAATTGCTTGTAACAAACTAATTTGTTCATTAATTCATATGGACTATTTAAGCAAGGTAAAAATAAGTCCATATAAAAATGCCATCTATTTTGTAATGCAAAAAAAGAATGCCATCTATTTTGTACAGTTACCCCGTGCACTCCTTATTGGCATTGCGTCGAGCACCACCTGCATGTCAGTCCACGCAAAGCAAATCCTATGTAATTTTCGATTTCCATAATCCACAAATAACAATTCTACAGCCAACACAAATTCGGTTTGTGCCAAAAGTACGATTCGAGCAAGTAGACAAGCATCACCGCATCCAATCCAAATTCATGTTCCCTTTCTTATCTTCCTTTCCTGATTGTTCAACCTTAGCGCAGATGGACAACGGATCCATGAAGCAGATCATCGTTCTGTACACCGGCGGCGGCGGCGGGCACATCCTTAACATATCCATGAAGCAGATCATTGAGGGTAGAAGACGACCAAATTGCACCGAGCAAACTTTTATCCACATAGTATGCATTCTGCACATCCTTAACATATCCCCCAAAAAAATGGAGTACCATATTGCACTGAGCTTTTATGTGAGAGCTTATTCAACAGCCCTTGTGACAGGTAATTTGTTTATTACCTGTCATCAACATGTGCTTATTACATACGCTGTAGTTTGACCGCTTGGTACTAGTTGTTCTTGGCAGCCACGGCACCTGCATAACAAAACACTCCCTACATGCTCAGTGCATAACTACTCCTGCATCATGTACAAATACTTCCCTCCGGTATCCCTTTGGGATCACACGCTTGTGTACTCTGATCATCATGGAGAACAACGCAACAGAGGAGCCCCCTGCTCGTGCGTCGGTCCGAGCACACGGCAGCAGCCGAGGCCAAGCGGCTGCTGAGCCTTGCGGGGCCACTGGTGGCCAGCTGCATCCTGCGGAACGTGGTCCAGCTCGTGTCCGTCATGTTCGTCGGCCATCTCGGTGAGCTGCCCCTCGCCGGCGCCTCCCTGGCCAGCTCGCTCGCCAACGTCACCGGCTTCAGCCTGCTCGCCGGCATGGCGAGCGCGCTGGACACGCTGTGTGGCCAGGCCTTCGGGGCGAGGCAGTACGGCCTCCTGGGCGTCTACAAGCAGCGCGCCATGCTGGTGCTCGCTCTTGCCTGCGTCCCGATCGCCGTCGTCTGGGCCAACGCCGGCCTGATCCTCGAGTTCATCGGCGTTGACCGCGACATCGCCGCTGAGGCCGGCGCCTACTCCCGATGGCTCATACTGGGCCTCGTCCCCTACGCCCCGCTCGCGTGCCACTACCGGTTCCTGCAGACGCAGAGTATCGTCGTGCCGGTCATGGTCAGCTCCGGTGTCACTGCGCTGGGCCACGTCTTCGTGTGCTGGGCGCTGGTTTTCAAGGCCGGCATGGGCAGCAAAGGCGCCGCGCTGAGCAGTGCCATCTCCTACTCCTTAAACCTGGCCATGCTAGCTATGTACGTGAGGGTCTCGAGCGCGTGCAAGAGGACATGGACTGGATTCTCCACGGAGGCTTTCAAAGACCTTCTCCGGTTAACCGAGCTCGCCATCCCGTCGGCGATGATGGTCTGGTGAGACAACAAGCTCCTACATCTTTCTTCCCATTCCATGTTTGTTGCCTATGTATATATGGTTGACCGCCAAATTGCGTCTAGCTCAGTTGGTTAGAGGAACCCAGTGGCACTCCTCAGGTCCCGGTTCAACTCCCTATCTTGGCGAATTTCAGACTGGGTTTAAAAACCCGCGTCCCCCACGGCCAAAGCACAGGTCTAAGGGCTGGCCCCGGGGTTCGTGGGTTTCTTGACCCGCGTGAGAAGATCTTCTCCTTAATGCAATGCCTGGGGCTTTCGTGAGCCCCATAGGTAAGTTTTTTATATATGGTTGACCTGTTCCCTTTGCGCATGCAGCTTGGAGTGGTGGTCATTTGAACTGCTTGTGCTTCTCTCTGGTCTCCTGCCCAATCCTAAGCTTGAAACCTCAGTACTATCGATATGGTAATCAAATGTCAATTCTGCAGTAAACCTTCATTGCCCTTTTCATGTTTCTGATTACCCTGTTCATGAATTCTGCAGTCTAAACACTGGTAATTTGCTGTACATGGTGCCATTTGGTCTTTCTACAGCCATAAGGTACGAGGTTATATATATGAACAGAGATATATTTTTTATATTAGTGGTGTGTATTCATATTTAATTTGCTTTCTGCACCCTCTGCAGCACACGTGTTTCAAATGAACTTGGTGCCGGTGAGCCCCAAGCAGCAAAGCTAGCAACTCGAGTCGTCATGTGTATCGCCTTGTCTACAGGCTTGCTGCTTGGCTCTACCATGATTCTGCTACGCAATTTCTGGGGTTACATGTACAGCAATGAACCTGAAGTCGTCGCATACATTACTAGAATGATACCAGTTCTTGCGATATCGTTTTTCACAGATGGGCTCCATGCTTCTCTATCAGGTTAGCCTCATTTCACATCTGATAATTCACTCTCTTCAATTCATAAGCAGTAGAGAAAACTAAATGAAGTGGCACACTGTTGCATGTAAAGAAGTTTCCGCTTACCGTTTGTTTCCTTCTATTTTCCGATTGTATTTAACCGTTTTCGTATTACCGTTTATTCCGCTACCGTTTTTCCATCTAAGAATATGAAAATGAAAACAATAGAGCGATTTTCCGTTCGTTTTCCGACCGTTTTCATCTTTAGTTGCATGATTGATCATCTTGTAAATTACTCAGGAGTGGTGACTGGATGTGGTGCGCAGAAGATTGGTTCACGCGTTAATCTCGGTGCATACTATTTGGCCGGCATTCCCATGGCCGTGTTGCTTGCATTTGTCCTCCATCTGAATGGAATGGTAAATTCTTGCTTGGGAACCTCCCAATCAATTTTGACAAAATTGCATAAAATTAGCATGTGAGCAAATACCTCCCTAAGACTGAAGAAGGTGTTGTTCCTTTTTATTTACTAGGGTCTGTGGCTTGGCATCGTTTGTGGCAGCCTCACCAAGCTTGCGCTGCTCCTGTGGATCACACTGCGGATAAATTGGGAGAAAGAGGTAAAGTATACTAAGTACCACTATATAACACTACTGCTGATTTGTCACATTTTATTTGGACAGTCAAATGTGACGTTTAATCTTGTTTTTCAACAACTTTTTTCAGGCAGCCAAGGCAAAAAGAAACCGTATTGAGTTCATCTGTTCCCATAGCATGATAAAGTTATGTGCAACTGGACATAAAAACACTATAATGGATAAACTGCTGCTACACTATCTTCCCCAATTCAGAGACATTAGGGTTCTATATGTTCTCTAGCATATTAGCTAGCAAATGGAATATGTTATTAAATGTCCTTATCATTAGGGATATGCTATGATAGTGCCTCTATTCATCATAGGGGTTCCACTGCTTAAACACTGTAAGCTCTCAAAATCATTATTATAATTTAATATCTCTATTCATTTCCAACTCTCCGGTCTTTTTCCTCATTTTTTTTATTGGAGACTTGGCTCGAGATATTAAAATAATTTTAGCTCCTGAATTGTACTTTTACATGTAAACAAAAATCTTAGTTGATATTTCAAAACTCCAGAAGATTATGATGCAATATACACGTTGATATTTCAAAACTCCAGTTGAACCATTCTTACTGTCCCATATCTTTTGTCAGAACATGAAAAATCATGCATCATTGTCATTTGACTCAATCAAGCTAATTATATTTCCTGAAAACCATTACATTGTATCACTTGTTGCTATCACTAGATAGAGCTTTGTCCTATCACTTGTTGCCAATAAAGATGTATCCATAATTACTGGATCTGATTCTTCTTGCCTTCCCCTCGTTTTGTGACTCTGAAATGTGGTCAGTTTTTCCAACTTCAGAAAATTTTCCGGACAGATACAATCCACACTTCCTTAGCTGAGCTTGGGTCAGCCGCGTTCAAATTTCCATGTAACACTAGCATTTTTCAAAATGGGAGGGATGAACTTAACACTCTGTACTTCGCCTTGACTGCCTGAAATATGAAAGGACAAACAAGGATATAAATATCACATGACTAGCCCATACTCTGGAGTAGACCGAAAAAGAAAAACTGAACATTCATCCTGGTAGCGTTTTTGGCTTTGTACTTACCTCCTTGTCCCAGTCTATGGAACACGTTACAAGCAAGAGAAAACCCAGTTTGGCGACGCTACCGCAGACGATGCCAAGCCAGAGGCCCTAGTGAGAGAACAACAGTTTCAGAGTTCAGAGATGTGACTTGGAGGCTTTCACTAAAGTTATGTGCAAGTAATGAGCAGAGAGAAAGCTTAGCAGAGGTGTTATTGTAGTACCATTCCATTCAGATGAAAGATGAATGCTAGCAGTACAGACATTGGGATGCCTAACAAGTAGAACGCACCAAGATTAACGGCTGCGCCAATCTTCTGCTTTCCGCAGCCTGTGAGCACCCCTGGCAAATCAAGAGCAGTCATTCAGATTAGTGGTCAGATCAGAACACATGTTCAGAGTTACACATTGTATTTGTGCAGAATTTGGATTCACAATCAATGAAACCCACCTGAAAGAGAGCTGTGAAGCCCATCTATGAAGAAAGATATCCCGAGGATCGGCAGCATTTTAGAGATGTAGGTCACAATTTCCTTCTCATTGCTGTACATATATCCCCAAACATTGCGTAGCAGGGTCATGGTCAAGGATATAACCAGTCCTTCAGATAAGGCCATGTACATGACTACCTTTGTTGCCATTTTCGCGGCCTGAGGCTGCCCGGCGCCAAGCTCGTTGGAAACACGTGTACTGTGGAAAAGAAGCACTAGAATCTGTCAATTTTGTCATCCTTTATCTAAAAAAATGTAATGTCGACAGGAATGAACGTGGACAAGAACACCCCCCAAAAAAAAAAAAAAAAAAAAAAAAAGATTATGAAGTGTTATCTGAGGAAGGGCACCTTATGGAATTAGTAAGCCCCAATGGTATCATGTAGAGCAGAGCACCAGTGTTTAGGCTGTAAAATATGGCAATTAAAAAAATAATTAGAGAATAGAAACATCAAAGTAGGGAAAGGTGTATATGGAGTGCAAACAGCAAAAGCTTGTACCAAATTGACAGGACTGAAGTTTCGAGCTGAGGATTTGGCAGAAGACCGGACAGCAGCACAAGGACTTCAAACGACCACCACTCCAAGCTGCAGCAAGGAAGAGTATCGATCCTAAGTATTTCAGTGAAACGTAGGGTTTAACTGGATGGAACCATTAAAGCAAGTTTTTGGCACCAGATCATCATGGCAGACGGCCAGGCAAGCTCGGTGAACCTCCACAGGTCCTTGAACACCTCCCGCGAGAAGCCATTCCACGTGTCCTTGCACGCGGCCGACAGCCTGACATAGAGTGCCAGTATGAGGAGGTTGATGGCGTAGGAGACGGCGTTGCTGAGCGCGGCGCCCTTGCAGCCCATGCCGGCCTTGTACACCAGCGCCCAGCAGACGACCAGGTGGCAGAGCGCCGTGGCGCCGGAGCTGGCAGTGACGGGCAGGACGACGCTCTGCGTCTGCAGGAAGCGGACGTGGCACTGCAGCGGCACGTAGGCGGCGAGCGACGGATGAGCCAGCGCGCGTACGCGCCGGCCTCCGCGGCGATCTGCGGGTCCTGGCCGAGGAAGAGCAGGATCCGGCCGGCGCACGCCCAGACGAGCGCGATGGGGACGCAGGCGAGCCCGAGAACTACCATCGCGCGCTGCTTGTAGACGCCGAGGAGGTGGTGCTGACGCGCGCCGAACGCCTGGCCGCAGAGCGTGTCCAGCGCCGTCGCCATGCCGGTCTGCATGCGGTCGTCGGTCGCCATGTCGATCAGAACGATGCATGCATCCACTAGTAGATGGGGAGAGGAAGAGGAACCAAAAAAAATTATGGGATCGATCGATCGGAGCGGAGGGCCGGCGGGCGTACGAGAAAGCTGTAGCCTGTGACATTGGCGAGGAGGTGGCGAGGGAAGCGCCGGCGAGGGGAGCTCGCCGAGGTGGCCAACGAACATGACGGACGCCATGTTGACGACGTTCTGCAGGACGCAGCTGGCGACTATCGGCCCCGCCAGACGCATCAACCGCTTCGCCTCCGCCGACGCCGCCTTGCCCTGCGGCGGTGGCGGCGACGGGAGCAGCGGCTCACGGACGGCGGCTGCGGCTGCGCTTGGCTTGTCTTCCATCGTCGATGGATTCGACCCCCGACCGACCCGACCCGCGCGCTCGCGCGCGTACGGAGAGGAGGGAGCTGTGCCAAGACCAAGACGCCCCTGCCCGCCCCGGCGCCGCGATAAAAAAAGGATCGCGTTTTATGGGGAGGACCGGAGAAGTGAGGTCGTGACTCGGATGACTCGACACATCCGGCGCGATAGCAAGATTTCGTTGTGGTTTTCGTTTTCGCCTCCTGCTGGGTTGAATTCGGCGCGACTACGAGACAGATTGGACCGATGGCCTGGATTTGTTGGGAGAACTTCCCGCCTGTTGCTGGAGCCACATCAGTTACAAATCACTACAGTCCAGAGTAATTACTCTGTGTTTGATACAGGCTGGTATTCCCACCAGCAGAATACTTGCGTTTTGCCAACTGTGCGTTGGTTTTCCACTATGGTATACCAGCCAGAAAAAAAAAAAAAAATTCAATTTATTTTCTCAACTGTTGCCATTTCATTGATTTTGCTCACTGAACAACCAGTTTTCTTTTAACCCACTTCCCTCCACTTTTAAAAACCGTTTGTTTATTCAAAAATTATTTTTTTAGAAAAACAAAAATTACAAAACTAACACTACTACAACAGCATACTATAACGGTTCAGAATGGCCTGTAGGGGCTTATAAGCAGAGGTGGAACCGCCCGACATAACTTGATCCCCAACGAAATTGTCTTGGCACTATGTACGCAAGGGACCAAATTAAGCTGTCGAGTGCACGACTAAAGGAGAACTCAAAATGATTATGCTAGAACCCATAACAAGTGAATAAAACTTACAATACAGTTGGCATTTCATACATCGCTTGACTCAAATAGTTGATTACAAAACAAGTTCAGAGTTTAAATGGAAGCAACATAAGTTCAGCAACTCATGTAGAGGACAGATGTCAAAACTAAGCGCTTTACCTATACATGCAACAATCTAGAGAGACATAAAAATCCTCACGATGCACACCATAAGAAAACCATATTACACGACAAAACAGGAAACCTATACTTCGAACCACATTGGAACGTTTAAAATTAAAGAGGCTATAACCTGATTACTCCTTATTCTCATCTGCAACGTATAGAATAACACCCTAAGTACTGGAGTATACTCACCAAAATTAACCTGACTATGATTGGAATAGTTTTGATATTTGGTTAGCTAGTTTATTTGTATTTTGAAAAAAAAACTCACTAATGATGTGTCCTTATAGTCAAGTTTTAGCAGAAATGATTAAGTTCATTATCTAACCATTTGAGGTAAAGCATACTTATCTACTTTGAAGCATGTGGTAAGGAATCAAAGATACATTTTTGTTCCAATACATTTACTGTGAGGGTAGACAGTTGGCGAGTGGTATTCATATCCGAGGAATGTGACAATTAGAATTGATGTACATCCATGGTAGGTAGTAGCTCCAAACACACATCATACTCACTCTGTGGAGTTCACATAGGACAACCGTTCCTAACCAACCTAGCCTGCCTTGGGGACCATAACCCAACTAGCCATGTCCAGACAAGCTGAGCTCGTGAGTTATAGCATAGTCTCCACCTCCCAACTACCACCTAAGGAGTTGGTGTAGCGGTTCAATAAACCACAAGGTAAATAGGTTTCTCAGTCAATTCATGACTGACCTCATATGTGTTGGGTCTGTTCAAGCTTGACCATCAGTCTAACAACAAGCAATCATTAAATGGCACAGGCAAGACTACTGCACTAGGGGCCAAACCCTATTGCCCTATCAACCACGGTTCACCACCTTAGCTCAAACACTATTGCCCTACTGGGACACATCCAAATTAGGTCGGGTGTCACACCTATCAACCACAGTCCACCTCCTTAGCCAATCTCAGTTTTATTATCCTTGTCAAGATTCATAGGTAGAAAACCAATAAGTATACCATCTATTATGTGCATGTAAGACAAATATGGAACATTATGCAAGTAAGTTCCAATTGGTTACAAATTGCGGACTCTTCCTCATAGATTGAAATTTGTTTTTAATTTTTTTTTTCTATGATAATATGTGTCATTTTGCTTTTTTCTAGTGTAGTGATTAGAGTATATAAATAAAGCGCCACATTTACTTAACCGTGAAATATAGACAACAATGGGATAAAAATATGTTGAGAAAAACAGTTAAAATAAACAACATGGACAACAATGTTTAGAAAAATAAACGAATTATATTGTGACACACAAACTTTGTCATGTTGATGGCATTTATTGTTTAGACTTTATGACATCGAGAATGCCTATGTGCCATAGCAAATATTGTCACTAGAACAAAATTGGACTAGCTGTATGACGCTTTTCTATGATATACCCTTTTTTATTATCATTGAGTCGGTGCCTAAAACAAAATGTCATAAACTAGATGATATAATAGCATTCTGACTGTTGCCATGCCAAATGCGCCAAAAACCACACATTTCTTATAGTGCAGCCAACTCCTATGATCTAATCCACAATAACAATATATTAGACGCATGAAAATAAAGAATCATGCACTGGGATTTCCCTTGGGCAGTCTCTATGGGAACAGCCAAGATAGTCTGAGCTTATGGCGCAATGTCAACAATAACATCCTCTTACTCTTCAAACGCTATGCTTTCTAAGCAACCTGAGTGTTAATCGCCTTCACAAACTCATTGGCGGGCCTTAAACACAAAAAGCTGCTACATGCATGGATAAAAGGTGCATAATGAGTTCATACATACACATGGATGCACAAATGCAATACAGAGTTCGCATGGTTAAAAGTCTAATTGTTTAGATGAATTTCAAGCATTTAAAATTTGGTACAAAAATTCCTCGACAATCGGTGCACTCTATTTCATTTACAACACAACACATTTAAGACAATGATAAAAGAAATTTCATTAAAATAAAATATATCCCATTTCTTATATTAATCTAACAAGAATATGAAGAGGTAGGTATTAACTGACTCAATTGATGTGTTCTCGACCTAAAAATTCACTATAGTTACCTTTTAATTAAGGAGTTAAGATTACTATACAAAAAATGATTGTTTTTAGATAATTAACCTAGCCTTAATAATAACGCAAACAAAATTATAATTTATATCATATTTGATTACAACAAGCTCCAAAAGATGTCAATCTTCCTCTACCGAGTCCTACAGATGTTTAAGACATATTGTACGAATTCCATAATTTTTGCAAATCAAATGGCCTCCACAATTAATCATCATGAACAATAACTAAGTCTAATAATGAAACTTGGCAGAGAAGACTCTAGTAACATACTAAACCAACAATATTGGATACAACAATTATTCAGAGCGAGGACTTCGGATACAACAAACCTCTAGTAACATCTAAAGCCTCCACAACTATTCAGAGCAGGGACTCGGATACAACAAGTTTGGGTCTATTTCAGCTAGGGTTTAGGCCACAAAACTATGACCAACTAAGAGTACATCACCTTAGGGCTCCTCTACAAATCTTAGGGGACACGAAAAACTAGAGAACAAAGGATACCAAATTGACATTGTCAGCAAACTATATTGAAAAAAAAATGACATTATCAGCAAACTACAATGAAAAATTTGGTATCCTTGACAATGTCAATTTGGTATCCTTTGTCCTCTAGTTTTTCGTGTCAGCAATCCTCCTGAAGAAAGTAAGTCCTTTAGGGGTTTCAATATTTTATCAATTTTAGAAGCAATCAATAATTTCTTCAGGAAAAATTTGACATCAAAGTTTTGTATGCCAAAATGGCATAGTTTGAACATGATTTGTTATTCTGACCAAACTCAAAAGTGTTTTAGCAAAAACTGATTTAATTATCCCATTAACATCTCATCAACTAATTATACGAAGTTTATAGTTTTAGTGTAATTTTCTTTAGTGACCTTTCATCATAAGCATAAGAGGTTCAAAAACAAAAGTTGTTTGTCATATGTTTTAGGACTCAAACATCACACATTATAGGTTATGTAGTTCACTCATGCAACCATGACATAGAACTAAATTATCTAGGTCATTTTTTAAGTTCATCATTTCCATGTGTTCATTCAATGATGTATTGATGCGAAAACATATGATACTCAATGATACAAGCAACATGATGATATTAATGTTATGCATATGTAAGGACCTTGCTTACACCGAGAGTGTTACATATTTTAAAAAAAACAAAAAAAAAACATGAAAAAATAATGCAATTAGAATCCTAAATTTTAGTTTAATTTAATTTTAATCATAAAAATTCATATAAAAATTGTTTTCCTTACAAAATTTTGAAAAATAGTTCCTGATTTTTTTCTCTAAAATCATGTTGTTTTTGTGGTGCCTAGCTTGAAATTCTTTTAATTCTGATGGACTCATTATTTTGGTGCTTATTTGCTAATATAAACTCTTGTTATCTATTATAACTATTTTGGCCGTTTGGCTTGCATAGAAGCACAAACGGAGCATCATCAGAAGTGTAGTAGAGACTGATCCCTGTCTTGGGATAAATTTTCAAAGTAGTTTTGCGTTAGCATTGTGGCTGCATGCACCTTGTAGGGCACCAAAAATTAGTCATTATAATGGAGAATTTGGATAACTGTACACATTTTGCTCTTATAGACACCAGAAGTGGGTCTTCACTACACGATCCCTACTTGTGATCATATTGTTCTCCATTATACAATGTGATTTGGTGTAGTGTGTTCACCCTTCCTTGAACATACAATACATAACTCATCAGCGGACAATCAGTCACTGAAAGAAGGTCCCTCCCCTAACTAACGTGTGTATCCTTCAAGTGACATGTGGGACCAAGTATCTTGATTCTTGAAGCTAATAATTAGGAAATTACAGACGGCAATTACCACGATGCCTTGCCTTCAACCAAAATCGCATAACAACCATTCTGGCATGGCCCTCATCTGAATCTGATGGTCTGTTACAATGTCACTTCGGAACAGAATTATGTGATGGTTGCAGCTGTTTCCAACTCCCTTTAGATTGAATCCACGAAAAACAATATTTCTATTAATGTTACCATCTTTTTAATCACCAACTACACTTGTTCAACAAGCATTTTGGTATGAGCTAGTAGAATGGTAATATGGGTTAGTTTAGTTCAGATAAATGCACTTTTTATATGTTCCTTTTTCTAGCATCTGGATGCATCAATACAGAATCCACTGTTTGTCTTATACGTGAGTGAAGCACAAAAGATGTTTGAAAATTACTTCATTCGGTTTTCCTCAGAGCAATTAGTTGATAAGAAATTAAATAAGTAGTCTTGAGAATACCTTGGATTATTGGTTGCTTAGACTTGAAAGAACTACGCACTGATCCTACCATCCATTCATCGGACATTTTATTTGGACATGCATGGAAGCTAGTACGTCGGTACAGATTCTGCTGGATCACTGATAAAACAGGCCAACATATTCGAGTTGACGCCCACATGTGGCCATGTCTACAACAATCCAATTTCCTTATCCAAATGGTTCGTTATATGGTGAATTTAAGGAATTTAGATCCTCTAAGATGTTCCTAAGCTGCCAGTTGCCAGAATTTGACAGTTCCAATCGATTGTACATCAGAATGCAACTCAACGTCCACACCTGCAAAGCCAAGCCGTCCTGCACACACCGTTTGTTTATTGAGCCGCACTAAATCTCATATCAGTCTCTTCAGACAACGACAACACAACCTGTAAGACCACTATATGTTGGCAACTAAATCCAGCCTTTATATAATCCTACGAGAATCTTGAATTTGCCGCACCAGCCCCAGGCATAATACTCAAGCTTGCAACCAAAGAGAACACTTGATCAGAGCTCAGAGATGAAGGCACCACTCAGCTCTTCATCCACCTGCTCTTCAATTGCGAAGAAGGCGCGCTCTTCGCCATTGCTATTGGCATTGGCACTCTGCTTACTTGGCTTCTCCTTCTCTACGGCGAGGACCTCAGGGAGCTCCTCGCTCGGCATGCCGAGGAGGCATCACGCCTCATCGTCAACACCTACAGCAGCAACATTTTTGAGAACGAGCAATCGACGACAGCACCACCCTCCGGTAAAGTCAGCAAATCACTGGACAAATTATAAAAGGTGTTCTCGTTTGTAACAGTCCGAGAACGTCACAGGGTCGCTAGAGGTTGCCGAGAAGACGAAGACGACGACGACGACGAGGAAATGGAAGGGGAGGCTTGCGTTCGCGCTGAACGACGATGACGAGGACGAGGAGTGCGACGTGTTCTCGGGAAGCTGGGTGCGTGACGACGCGGAGCACCCGCTGTACCGGGAGGAGGCGTGCCCCCTACATCCATCCGCAGGTGACCTGCCAGGCGCGGGGGCGGCCGGACACGGCGTACCAGCGGTGGCGGTGGCAGCCGCACGACTGCACGCTGCCGTCGTTCGACGCCGTCCGGATGCTGGAGGCTGCGCGGCAAGCGGATGCTGTACGTGGGCGACTCGCTGGGGCGGGGCCAGTTCGCGTCCATGGTGTGCCTGCTGCAGTCCGCCATCCCCGACGCCGGCGCCAGGTCGTTCGAGATGTCGGCGGACCAGCAGCACACCGTGTTCACCGCCAGGAGTACAACGCGACGGTGGAGTTCTACTGGGCGCCGTTCCTGCTGGAGTCCAACTCGGACAACGCCGCCGTGCACCGGATCTCGGAGCGCATGGTGCGGCGTGGCTCCATCGGCTACCATGGCCGGCACTGGGAGGGCGTCGACGTCATCGTCTTCAACACCTACCTGTGGTGGTGCACCGGCCTAAGCTTCAGGATCTTGTACGTATATATGCACGCGCACATTAGTACATTTAAATTACTGTAGTGGAATACCAATCTTAATTTAATTGTTGTGCGTGCAATTCGATCGGGAAATTAATTGAAACAAAAGGAACGGGCCTTGGGAGGACGCCGGCAAGGAGACGGCGTGGGAGTGGGTGTCGACGGAGGAGGCGTACGGCATGGCGTTCAGGGACATGCTGCAGTGGGTGAGGGACAACATGGACTTCAACACCACCAGGGTCTTCTTCACCAGCATGTCGCCCACGCACCAGAAGTAATACATCATGGCTGCAGGTTTCCTAGATGATCATATATCGTCAGGTAGGTGCGTGCTGGATCTGTGCTCACGTAGGTGTGGAGTTGCGTTGCGTGTGCAGGAGCCAGGACTGGGGCGACGCGCCGGGCAGCAACTGCTACAACGAGACGACGATGATCGAGGACCCTGGGTACTGGGGCTCGGACGGCCGCCGGAGCGTGATGCGGGTGATCCGGGAGATCCTGACGGCGACGGCGCCGACGTGCCGCTCACGTTCCTCAACATCACGCAGATGTCCATGTACCGCAAGGACGCGCACACCTCCATCTACAAGAGGCAGTGGAGCCAGCCCACGCCGGCGCAGCTGGCCGACCCCAAGACCTACGCTGATTGCGTCCATTGGTGTCTCCCTGGCCTCCAGGACACGTGGAACGAGCTCCTCTACTCCAAGCTCTTCTACCCGTAGGCAGTTTTTTTTTTTTTTTTTTTTTTTCCAATTTACATACATAATATCATAGTGCCAAGCTATAAGGTTCATCACACGTCCATTGATCACTTATTATATGGTGATGGTTATGATGATATCATGGTCGTTGTAACTGGTGATACTATAGTGGGGTCTCTTTTTCTTTCTTGTCTTGTAGGTACGGTACTTTTGCTCTAGACTAACAAAACACCATATCCACCATCTTCTTTGAAAATAAATAGGACATCAACTTGATGGCGAAAGCAAGACATATCATAAGCGATCAAGCAAATATTTACATGCTCCTATAAAGAGTGGTTATGATATAATAAAGAGAATATTACGTACAGGTGGTGATAGTCCCACCAATTTCACAATGTTATGATTCATGTTGTACACTTGCATGCAATTTTTAGGACAATTTGCTAATAATTCAATGGTATTTGGTCCTACTTCTTCGTTTATTTGCCTTAGCAAATTGGTCATCCATCTACTGTATCATCCTTGGCTACAAGCCTACAACTCGTATGTTTGTATGCATGAACAAGCACTACATGATAGGTACTGATATTTATCAGTAGAGGATGGCCCGATCTTCACGATTGTATGTTTACGATCAAAAGGATAACTTGTTGCGAACAATAGGTAATTAGCATTATATCTGACCTAAGGTTTGATGTGACCAAGTGACGGGGAGAGAGACACCAAAACCTTGAGAATTTCGACTCGACCTCCGAACTATCATAGAACCACAAACCAGGAGTCATCCACACAATATGGCGCAGCTGAACGAAAGCCATAGAGAACGAAGTAGGGGACCACAAAGAGATCTCTTACAAAGCCCAAAAAGAATTGGCAAGAACAAAGATGTGTAAGAACACTCAGAAGCTCGGCTACATTAATATATATCAGGTTATCAAATGATCAAAAGTTTTTAATAGCTCAGAGGCAGGGTATATATACTAGGAGCAACCCTCCTAATTAGGTGTGAAAACAAGTTGGAATTTCTGAAGATAGGTTATATGAAAGGTCACCACGAGATGAATTCCTAAAGTGGTCTCGCGCGTCTGTTGGCCTCTAGAGCAGTTTTCACTAAACTGCCTATAACTCTTTATTGAGAAGTCCAAAAGATTCACCGTGAAATGCGTTGGAAAACTAATTTGATCATCTTTCTAACCATATATAGCATGGACCACGACATTTTGTATAATGGTATAATATTGTATGAGAAGTTGTTCCAATATCCCGTCCGTGAGAAGACTGTTGATCTTCTTGCAGTCTACACTAATATCATGATAACTCCTTGGTGCAAGGTCCAGATGATGTGGTGTTGGTTGCATTTGAAAGCTAACTTGGTAAGAGTTCAAAAAAGTCCTCAAGGACCACCAAAGCCTCAGGGAATCAAGAGTTATGACTATTTCTACTGCTTCGTGCTGTCTCAGATGGTTTGTTGGTTCAGCTTTTTTACACCATCTTCTCTCCATAGGTCAAGAAGTAAGTAGTACCTCCCTTGTGTAAACCTTAGTAAGACATGCATACAGTATTTTAGGTAGTATAACATTCTAAAATATATCAAAGATTTTTTTTAAAAAAATAAAACTGTAGGGGAGTATCCGACAGTGCAAATTTTAGAAAAATGGTGTCACACCCGTGATCGAACCCGGATGAGAACCCCTCAACCAAGAGCCTTTACCACTCCAACCGTGAGTCCCTTGACAAAAAATATATCAAAATTAATTTCAGTTAGGAACAACTTCACCTACTCATGTATCTTCTTCACAGGACTTCGTGTAAGTCACCCATAATTACAATCACTTGTGTTAGAAGGTGAATGATCTTCTTACATTTGTTTATGTATAACTTGAGTTAACGGTGATATGTGCACGCCACTATGACTCCTAACAATGACAAATGAGCAAATGCATATATGGAAACAAGATCAAGTGTGCGATCCTTACAAATTAGTATAAGCTTAAACTTAGTTATAATATCTCATAGAATAATCCCGTTCTTTAAAATTGGAACTACTCCTTTGAAACAAGACCTAAATTGTTTTTTTCTTGAAGAGTCACTATGGGAGGCCTCTCGCTTGTATTTTTCATATATATGCAAGACTAAAGGGTTTTGATTGGGTGGCTACCAAAATGTACCGTACCAAGGATTTGAGAAGCCTGATTGGTTGGCAACAAAAATTTGCCACGCCAAGGATTTGAAAAATCCATGATTTTGGTTGGCTACTAAAACTTACAAACTTCTCAAATTTGGACAATTTTCGCCTAACTTAGGGCTTGCCAAATCCTTGGTGTGGCAAATTTTGTTGCCAACCAATCGCCTCAAAGAGAGACGATATTTACAAAGTGCAAGGTGAAAGGAATTATGACGCCTAAGAAGGGGATGAATTAGGCAACTTATAATTCTACTTCTAACTATGGCTTCTAAATTCCACCTAGTCAAAACCTACGAAAGGTGAAGGGGCTCACAGTGCAATGGCAAAGGCCATTGGTTAGGGGCCCCACCACGGTTCAAATCCTAGGTGCGACGATTATCCTGGATTTATTTTAGGATTTTTTCGGCACTATGCGGGCGGCGTCCCCCCAAAATGAAAGAAGACATCCGTGGTGACTTCGTGAACTTCAAAATTTGCTCCGTGTAGTCCTTCGAAGGTGCTCATAGGGGTAGGGTTTGCGACGTGCACTACTACGTAATTGTCCATCACCGCCGGGCTCCAACACCCCCCTTCACCGCCAAAAACTGAACCGCGTAACCATAGCGGTAGTGATGTGGGGTTCAAACACTATCGGGTCAAAACACCGGCGGTGATTCGAGGAGAGACCGCCGGGTTTGAAATCGAACCGCAAATAAGATCAAAGAACACCGCCGGGTGTTCCACCTGACCGACAACATTTTTTTATCCAAGCAATGCGTGTTCGAAGTCACCGACAGAGTTGATATTGGCAAAGACCGCCGCATTAACGAACCGACGTAATCGTGGGGATAACACTATCGGGTTAGATTGAGCCGACGCTGTATCGAAGAGCTAACAATGTCGGTTTTTCTTTGGACCCGCCGCTGAACTTTACGTGAACACCGCCGGCTAATTTCAACCCGACAACGTTATTAGAGTTGAGACTATCGGTTGGTTAATGCAGCCGACAAAGCGATGTTTCGCCATAGAAGACGGTTTGTAATTCAAACCGATAGTGTTTGGTGTAGTTACACTACGGGGTTTGTTTCTCGTTCACCGTCGGCCCATGCCACCCTACGCTTTTGTTTTTAAATTTTTAAATTTTTGAATTTATTCGTGGAAATCAGCTATTTTTAAAAGCATCATATATACATTAAAATCGACAAAACATTACATGGTTCAAAGGTTACATACAACTAACTCCACCTAATGTTCTACTGAAATTGAGCCTAGGACATCAACTTCCAAATAAGAAAAACAATGACAATAGACATAACTGAAATCAAGACATCTTTCATAGGCCAAGTCGCAATTCTCCTAATCTTCATATCTATGGAGAGAGGCTTCTCATCAATCTCCGTGATTGGTTGATAGTCAAAGTTTTCACCATAATAGGCCCCAAAGCTTCAAATTTTCCATCTTGTATTTTTTGTAACAGCTTACTGGGTAGCCGAGACTTGAGCAGAGGAAATCTTCTTCCTGTGTTCGATAGATCCTTGGCACTTGACCAATATGCACTACATACCACGCCATGGTTTGCCTATACATGCAACCAAAATAGGATGTTAATGCTATGTCATTCTCGAATGTTGTACAAGAAGATTTGAACACAACAAAACTCATGAATTTCAACATCTATCTCATTGCAATCACACTTCGAGCATTAGTATGTCTTCAATCATGTAAAATGACCACAATGTTTAAATCTAATTTGTTGACCATAGACCAATTAAAAAACTTTTGCTACTATATAAGGATCCTAGACCGCTTTGAAAGCAAAATCTAAATAGAAAAGAGAAATAGCGGTTGGATTTATCAACACGGGGCATTTCAACTAACAACTCAAAGCGTGGGACCGACGCACTCATTGAGCTTTCCGTATGCGCTCCACGCGGCCCCGTCTTGTCTCGCTCGTGTGCGAGACGCAGCGCCCTAGAAGGAAGCGAGGGCGTGGACGGGCGCTGTTCTCCGGAATCGAGGAGTTCGAGGTCGCGTACGTGCACGGGCGGCCGGGCCTAGACGGGGACGGCGTGAGGCTGCGGGACAGACGGTGGAGCGGTGTAGCGGCATCCCCGTCGACGTGGAGGAAGAACAAGCGGGCGAGGCAAGGCGAGAACAACGGTGAATTAGGTCTCGTTCTCATAGGCAAAATCTCGAAGAACTAAATGGCTAATTAGTTCTCACCGCGGAAGGGCGGGGGAGACGCCCAAAGCGGTGTTGGGGACGCCGGAGAAGAAGAGAACGGGCGGGGCGCAGAGGGGACGACGGACGATCACCGGCGTGGTGGTGGTGGTGCTCGGGTCGGCGACACTACCGTGGTGAAACGAATGGGGCGCGGTGTTGAAATGACCGGGAAAATTTCAGCTCGCCAGCGCCGATATATATATCGCCGAGGTTGAAAGAATGGCGCTAGGTTCAAATGACTTGTGAAATTTTTACCTGCCCGCCCATATCTATAGTTAATCACTGCCGGTTGAGCAAAGGCACCGCAATGTTACATTAAAGGTTCACCGCCAGTGTCTACACGCCGGTTGGCCCGACAAATCACGCATTCTTCGTTGCCACCTACCACCACTCACGGTGATAAGATCACATCAAGTTGCCACCTACCACCGCTCAATCCCACCAACCACCAGCCTATAAAAAAAAGCCCCACGCCAGAGAGCCATGTATGGCGAACCATGCGCCGGTGACCTCTTCGTTATTTGTCCATTTTTCTATCCACATATATGGCCTCTATTTGGGAGAAAGCCCTCCACATAAACATTTATTATGGGTAGACAAAGGTATACAAATGTACTAGAAGAGTGTTTTTAAAGATTAAGCTACAACGTTGCTACGTAAGCTGGGTGTGATGCTCGTGTAACGCCATTGTTGCATGGACCTCCTGAAGACTGAAAAGCAGGAGCCAAGTAGCATGCATTCTTGTGCTTTGTCACCGAGATGAGAGCTCTGCCTCCCCGTCGGCCTTTGCCGACACCTGAGACATTGGTTCTTCACGAGAGGTCCCATCCGCCTTTAATTAGAGTAAGCATAACGTGTAGCATTGTAACCACCTCGTGCACAAAAAGCTAGAAGGGTGTTTTTGAGGTGGTTATTTCTTAATGTGTTTGTACACTTTGCTTATTGTACCATGTTGAACTATCAATTAATTGTAATGCTTTGGTGATGTATGTATAATCCTAGTTCAACTCAGAATTACTTTTCGATGTCATCGCGTGAAATTTTGGCACCACTGCTCATAGTGGGTAACCCCAGCTCAACCTCGTAATTACTCGAGGTCGCCACGTAGAAATTCAATTTAATTGAAAAAATACCAAACCTTATCCAAAAAATCTCAAACATCGTGGTTCCTTCACACATGGCATGTGCACGCCTAAGAAAAAGTTTAAGGCCGAGACAACACCGAACGAAGATGACCCAAAGATAGCTTATGGAGCTTCTGATGAAAGGGGTCATGTACCTTTATGAAGCATGTATACTCCCACAATGTAGAAATGTCTTGAATTTTTTTTACAACCATGTACACCCAAATTATGCCCCCACACAAGATCTTAGGTTTTTCTGATCGATATTTTTATTATTAGATTTTTCTAAGTGATAAACGCGATAGAAGGAGGTTAATTACAGCTTTTGCAAACTTATGAATTTTGCAAAAGAACCTACACACCTTGAATTGCCTCCTAGAACACATGAGACTATGTGGGAAATTTTGGCACCACTGCTCTGTTAGTGGGTAACCCCAGTTCAACCTCTAATTACTTTTGGGGTCATCGCGTAGAAATTCAATTTAATTGAAAAAATACCAAACATTGTCCTAAAAATCTCAAACATCGTGGTTCCTTCACACATGGCATGTGCACGCCTAAGAAAAAATTTTAAGGCCGAGACCACACCGGAACGAAGATGACACAAAGATAGCTTATGGATGTAATTGTTCCGTCATGCTTCCGATAAAGGGGTCATGTACCTTTTGTGAAGCATGTATACTCCGACAATGTAGAAATGTCTTGAATTTTTGTTACCATGTACACCCAAATTAAGCCCCCACACAAGATCTTAGGTTTTTTCGATCGATATTTTTATTATTAGATTTTCCTAGGTGATAAACGCGATGGAAGGAGGTTAATTACAGCTTGCAAACTTATAAATTTTGAAGCAACCTACATACCGAATTGCCTCCTTGGACACATGAGACCATGTGAGAAATTTTGGCACCACTGCTCATAGTGGGTAACCCCAGTTCAACCTATAATTACTCTGGGTCGTCACAGAAATTCAATTTAATTGAAAAAATACCAAACTTTATCCAAAAAATCTCAAACATCGTGGTTCCTTCACACATGGCATGTGCACGCCTAAGAAAAAAGTTTGAGGTCGAGACCACACCGGACGAAGATGACCCAAAGATAGCTTATGGATGTAATTGTCTGTCATGCTTCCGATGAAAGGGGTCATATACCTTTGTGAAGCATGTATACTCCCACAATGTAGAAATGTCTTGAATTTTTGTTACCATGTACACCCAAATTAAGCCCCCACATAAGATCTTAGGTTTTTCTAATCGATATTTTTATTATTAGATTTTCTTAGGTGATAAACGCGATAGAAGGAGGTTAATTACAGCTTGCAAACTTATGAATTTTGTAGCAACCTACCCACTGAATTGCCTCCTTGGACACATGAGACCATGTGAGAAATTTTGGCACCACTGCTCATTAGTGGGTAAACTCAGTTCAACCTATAATTACTCTGTCGTCGTCAGAGAAATTTCAATTTAATTGAAAAAATACCAAACATTGTCCTAAAAATCTCAAACATCGTGGTTCCTTCACACATGGCATGTGCACGCCTAAGAAAAAGTTTAAGGCCGAGACCACACCGAAACGAAGATGACACAAAGATAGCTTATGGATGTAATTGTTTGTCATGCTTCCGATAAAGGGGTCATGTACCTTTGTGAAGCATGTATACTCCGACAATGTAGAAATGTCTTGAATTTTTGTTACCATGTACACCCAAATTAAGCCCCCACACAAGATCTTAGGTTTTTCTGATCGATATTTTTATTATTAGATTTTCCTAGGTGATAAACGCGATAGAAGGAGGTTAATTACAGCTTGCAAACTTATAAATTTTGAAGCAACCTACATACCGAATTGCCTCCTTGGACACATGAGACCATGTGAGAAATTTTGGCACCACTGCTCTGTTAGTGGGTAACCCCGCTTCAACCTATAATTACTCGGGGTCGTCGCGGCGTAGAAATTCAATTTAATTGAAAAAAAAATACCAAACTTTATCCTAAAAAAATCTCAAACATCGTGGTTCCTTCACACATGGCATGTGCACGCCTAAGAAAAAGTTTGAGGTCGAGACCACACCGACGAAGATGACCCAAAGATAGCTTATGGATGTAATTGTCGTCATGCTTCCGATGAAAGGGGTCATATACCTTTGTGAAGCATGTATACTCCCACAATGTAGAAATGTCTTGAATTTTTGTTACCATGTACACCCAAATTAAGCCCCCACATAAGATCTTAGGTTTTTCTAATCGATATTTTTATTATTAGATTTTCTTAGGTGATAAACGCGATAGAAGGAGGTTAATTCATGACTTGCAAACTTATGAATTTTGTAGCAACCTACCCACCGAATTGCCTCCTTGGACACATGAGACCATGTGAGAAATTTTGGCACCACTGCTCATTAGTGGGTAAACCCAGTTCAACCTATAATTACTTTCGGTGTCGTCGCTGCTGAAAATTTCAATTTAATTGAAAAAATACCAAACTTTATCCGAAAAATTTCAAACATCGTGGTTCCTTCACACATGGCATGTGCACGCCTAAGAAAAAGTTTGAGGCCGAGACCACACCGAATCGAAGATGACCCAAAGATAGCTTATGGATGTAATTGTCTCATCATGCTTCCGGCGAAAGGGGTCATGTACCTAGTGAAGCATGTATACTCCCACGATGTAGAAATGTCTTAAATTTTTTACAACCATGTACACCCAAATTATGCCCCCACACAAGATCTTAGGTTTTTTCCTGATCGATATTTTTATTATTAGATTTTCCTAGGTGATAAACGCGATAGAAGGAGGTTAATTACAGACTTGCAAACTTATGAATTTTGCAAAAGAACCTACACACTAAATTGCCTCCTAGGACACATGAGACTATGTGGAAAATTTTGACACCACTGCTCTCTGTTAGTGGGTAACCCAAGTTCAACCTCAGAATTACTCTGGTCGCCGCGTAGAAAATTCAATTTAATTAAAAAATACCAAACCTTATCCAAAAATCTCAAACATTGTGGTTCCTTCACACATGGCATCTCAGACGCTTCTAAGAAAAAGTTTGAGGCCGAAAAATCTCAAACTTCGTGGTTTCTAAATCCTAGGAGATAAACGCGATAGAAGGCTCATCACTATCGGTTTCATATTTGCAAACCGTAGTGTAGTCTCTTTCACCGCCGGGTGCTCTATTAAAATCCGCAGGATATATTTCAAAACCGACGCTTTAATTAATCTCTTTCACTCCCGTGAGATTAATTCTAGGACCTTTCTTTTTCACCGAAGTCGTGTGTTTGAATGATGTTTACCAACCGCTTTCGGTTAGTACATGGAGCATTTATATATTTATGCTCGTTCATGAAAAATAAGAAGTGCGTTCAAAAAAATAAGAATCTACGCCTGTATGATATATAAATGCAAACATCCATTGGAAAGGAACACGATACTTTTTATTATATATATATAGAGAGAGAGAGGAGCAAACGTAAAACATAACTACAATATCCGATTACATATATGATAACAAAGACCTTGAAAAAAAAGTTACATATATGATAACAAAGACCTTTCCACGAATAGATCAATGTTATCATCAAAGTGTAAAAACACATTTAAAAATAAAAAACACCGAAGGTTATGTGATTCTTGCCGATGGGATTTTAAAAGGCCCATCGGCACTGCTGACGCTCCATCGGTGCTCGTGGAGGTTTCTTGTGCTCGATCTTACAAGGAGGGCATAACTCGATTTACATTGAATCCACAACAAGCCCGGAGGAGGCATTTTTCTTTGCTCACCAAGCCGTTGTTTAGTCCAAAGACAACATGCATAGGCATTCGTAGGAGAAGATCATGTTAATCTATAAAAATCTCCTTTGATCACCAAAGGAGATTTTCATTGAAGCGCATTTTTATAAATCGCTATGATCTTCTCCTGAGGATGCCATGTCTCTCATATGGACATGTAAATCCAAATATCCGCCCAAATTCTCTCAAGCACATACGAACCGATGGCTCCGTGAATCTCACAAATGTTCTAACCTTCGACGCCGCTCAATCTTCTTCGCAAGACTCTTATAGCATCTCTTGTGTGTGAACCATTTTGGTGGCCTAAGATGCATAACAATGATACCTATATACGTGGAGGGCTTTCTCCCATAGAGAGGCCATAGATATGTATGTGGAGAGTAGCAAAGAAGATCGAGGAAGAAGAACAGTAAACCGAATCAAGAGTATCATGAAAGAGGACCAAGAGAACTGAATTGCAAACCTAAGGACCGCGACTAGCCGCTTTTATAAGCGGATGCGTGGTAATGATCGATCACGCCGGTTTCAATTGGCACCGGGCAAAGATATGGACGATCACTGCCGGATAATTGGCACCGCATAAACCAAGCACCGTGGGGTCGTGGTACGGGAGAACGTGGCGGCGGTTCTCACACCGCAATGGCGCAGGTCGCCGTCCGGGGCATACCGTTCGCTGTTGACAATGCAAAACACCGCCAGCTTCGGTTTTAACCCGGCGGTGATACTCCATAACACCGCCGCGTAGTGACCACCCGGGTGATATATGTGATCACCGCCGCTTACGAAAGTGCACCCGACGGTGTTATTACGACATTGATATAACCCGCCGACGCAGCCAGCCAGGGAGCACATCCTTTTTCATGGGAAGCGTAGACACCGCCGGTGTAATTAAGTGGAACCAATGTAGTGAATACTAGAGCAACATGATTCTCAAGGCCGCAGCCGCGGACGTATCACGTGCCATGACCTATTATCGAACACTACACGGCAGCCTATATACGTATACTAAAATGAAAATTTATAATACGGAGTGTACGTGGCGTGCTTAACGGGGTTAGTTGAACTCTCAATGCATTAACGCTGAGATAAATTTAATGATTTCAATAAATCAATTTTTACGATATAAATATTTGTTTCACCATTTTGTTAATCACTATCGGTTCATGTGTGGGCCGACAAAGGATCAATGAAGGTGGAGACTAGTTGTCGTCCCCATTGGAAACGCCAGCAGCCCCAGAATTCGGCGCAATCGCACGTCATGGAAACGCAGCGATTGCCGCCAGAGTGATCGTCGCGAATTCCAACCGGCGATCGTGGGAATTCCAAGCGGTGGCGCTTGACGCCGTTCGATCATGGGGGAAGTGGAGGAGCCGGCTAACTCACTATTTAAGCACACACTCTAATCATGGCGCTCATCCTTTTCGCCTCTCTAATCCAGCCACATTCTCTTTGCATTCATCACGCCATGGTCGCCTCGAAAGCTTAGGATCCAACAAGCGCACTGTGGAGGAGATGGGGGGGCGGCGGAGGACAAGGACAAGGTGAAAGGTCCTAATGGCTAGAGGAGGGGGGTGAATAGCCTATTAAAAAATTTTTGCAACAACACTAAACAAACGGATTGGACAAAAAAGATGGCGGCTAAATAAGCGGTGCTACTTAATTAGCTAAGCAAGCCACAAGTCAATTCTATTGTCTCTAATCCACACAAAAGCTATGTTGCTAGTTTACTCCTAGGTGAACAAGCAATTCTAACTAGATTACCACTAGAGCTAAACAAAACTAAGCAAACTACACAAGCTACTCAAGCTAAGAAAAACTACACAAGTCTACTAGTGAAAGTAATGCAAAGAGGCTAGAATACAATACCACCGCGGAGTGTAGAGGATGATGCCAATCACCGTGTACAATGAGAAATCTCCAACGAACTCAAGACAATAGACACGATGATTTTTCACCGAGGTTCACGTGCTTGCCGCAGACGCTAAGTCCCCGCTAGGCGACACACTCACTTGACGTATGCTAAGCAATGGCCGGTGCCAAATCCCCTATGGGAGCTCAAGCAAACGATCACAAGAGAGGGTCGAACAAGCCACGAGCAATCCACTAGTGCTCCTTTCGCGAATCTCCCGCGGGGTAAGGAACGACCCCTCACAATCACCACCGGTGTGGCCTCGAACAAGCTCCAATCGAGCTCAACACCGCCTCTTGAGTCACATAGGTGGCCTTGCCTTTCTTGGGGATATAGCCTAAGCCCTCCTTGTATAAGGATACCCTTTGGCTACCCAAGCACATAAGCAAGCGGTCCTCACCACCATAAGCCTTAGCTAAGGTGTGATTGAGCTCCTTTACTTCCCTCTTCAAACAAGCATTCTCATGGATAAGCATAGGGTTGTCATTATCCTCACTAGAGATGGATGTGCTAGTGATAGGGCTAGTGGAGGCTACACATGTGAGAGATGATTCATCAACTAGAATATCACACATGATGCTAGCATTGCATGTACTAACATCTTCAACAACTTGGCACAACTTGTGCTCTTCTTGTAGAGAGGAGTGAGCTTTCTCTAGCTTAGAATGAGATTTCTCAAGCTTCTTATGGTCTACCATTAGACTCTCATAAGAGGCCCGAAGCTCATCAAGTTCTTGCTTAAGGCTCTTTGTTTCCTTATGCAAGCCCTTGACCTCCTTCCTACTTTGCTTGTACATGTCAATGCAATTATCAAGCATAATTTTCAACTCCTCCCTAGTGTGAGTTGGCTCCTCATCATCACTATCACTATCACTATCATCATCATCATCTTTAGTGATAGATTGTACCTTAGTGGCCTTAGCCATGAAGCACGAAGAGGGAGTGTCGAAGAGGGAGATCTTGTCATGCATGGCAAGGTGAGCTTGTCCCTTCTTCTTCTTCTTCTTCTCCTCTTCTTCATCACTTGAAGAGGATGAGCCATCACTATCCCAAGTAGCCACATGTGACTCATTCTTCTTCTTGGGCTTCTTTTCCTTCTCATTCCTGGCATCATTCTTCTTTCTAGCTTTCTTGATGCCCTTCTCATCATCACTCTCATATGGGCATTCGGCTATCAAGTGACAATCATCGTGACACCGAAAGCACTTCATGTTGCCTTCATTCTTGCCATCCTTGGTCTTCTTTGATGATTGCTTCTTCTTGTTCTTCTTTGATGAGATGTAGCTCTTCTTCACATACTTGCCCAACTTCCTCACAAAGAGGGCCATGTGCTCATCAATCTCACTTCCACTTGTAGAAGCTTCTTCTTCATCATCACTTGACTCTTCTTTCTTTTTCTTGCCCTTGGATGATGAGCTTGCCTTGAGTGCCAAGCTTTTCTTGTCCTCCTTCTTCTCTTCTTCCTTGACCTTCTTGTTTGCCTTGTTGATGAGCTCTTGCTTCTTCTTGTCATCTCTATATGAGTCATCGGTCATGACCTCATCAAGCAATTGGTTTGGGGTCAAATCCTTCAAGTTTGTCCTCACAAGCACCGTGATGAACATCTCAAACCTCTCCGGCAAACACCTCAAGAACTTCATGTTGAAGGTCTTGTCCTTGATGTCTTCACCAAGTGCATTGAGATCGTTCACCAACACTTGCATGCGGTGGAACATCTCCCAAGACGCTCTCATCTTCTTCCATCTTGAAGCTATTGAATTGCTCAAGCTTGATGTAGGCCTTTGCTTGCTTGACGCCTTCGGTGCCCTCATAGCACTCTTCTAGCTTCTTCCATATCTCATGAGCAATTGTGAGTGACTTGACTTGCTCAAACACTCTATCGTTGAATGCTTCATGGAATGCACTCATGGCAAGATCATTTGCATAGATCTTCTTCTCTTTCTTGCATGGTTGGCTCATTTGGATTTGCCACTTCAAACTTGTTCTCGCTTACGACCCACACTTCTCTATTGATTGACTTGAGGTGTGCGGTCATCTTCACCTTCCAATAGGCAAAATTGGTGCCATCGAAAGGTGGCGCCTTCTTGGTGTTGTTGACATGAAAATTCATTGCCATTTTGTCATCAGTAGGATGTTAAGCCACTCAAATAACGGTGCCTAGCTCCGATACCACTTGAAAGGTCCTAATGGCTAGAGGGGGGGTGAATAGCCTATTAAAAATTCTTGCAACAACACTAAACAAACGGATTAGATAAAAAGATGGCGAAGCTAAATAAGCGGTGCTACGAATTAGCTAAGCAAGCCACAAGTCAATTCTATTGTCTCTAATCCACACAAAAGCTATGTTGCTAGTTTACTCCTAGGTGAACAAGCAATTCTAACTAGATTACCACTAGGAGCTAAACAAAACTAAGCAAACTACACAAGCTACTCAAGCTAAGAAAAACTACACAAGTCTACTAGTGAAAGTAATGTAAAGAGGCTAGAATACAATACCACCGCGAAGTGTAGAGGATGATGCCAATCACCGTGTACAATGAGAAATCTCCAACGAACTCAAGACAATAGACACGATGATTTTTTTTCACCGAGGTTCACGTGCTTGCCGGCACGCTAAGTCCCCGTTGTGGCGACACACTCACTTGACGTATGCTAAGCTTAATGGCCGGTGCCAAATCCCCCTGGGAGCTCAAGCAAACGATCACAAGAGAGGGTCCAACAAGCCACGAGCAATCCACTAGTGCTCCTTTTCGCGAATCTCCCCGGGGTAAGGAACGACCCCTCACAATCACCACCGGTGTGGCCTCGAACAAGCTCAATCGAGCTCAACACCGCCTCTTGCTCCAAGCCGCTAGGGAACCGAAAAATTCCCAAGAAAACAAGAATCCCTTTGCTTCTCCAAGGATGAAGTGCCTCTAGATGCAACCGATGCAAGCAATGCACTTCTATCACTCTCAATCTCACCAAGAATCCGAGTTAGTGATGGGGAGAGGAGTGGAGAGGAGTCTCACAAGCTCAATAGCAAGTTGGAATGTTCAAATGTGCAAGAGAGGCTCAAATGAACCAGCCAAATGGGTATATATAGAGTCCTCCTCGAAAAATGAGCCGTTGGGGGTTTCTACGCGATCGACGGACTCGACGGACGGGGCTGTGGTCCGGCTCAGCTTCCGATCGCCATCCATGCGTCCCGGCCGATATCTGACGAGCCCCCGGCCCACAACCGACGACGTCTTCATGCGTCCGGTCACTGGTTCCGATCACCGCGTCCGGCCGCCTCCACGAGGTCGAAGTCCAAAACATGCTTTCGTTCTTTTGATCGGACCCATCGACCGGAGCCACCGGTTGAAGATCTCTAGATTGGATTTGGCTAATTGATGACATCCTTAGGACTAATCTCTATGCTAAGTGTTGTGTTAGTTGGAGATTGGTCAAGCCAAGGACGATGCATGGTTGTCATGGTGGATGGATCGAGATGATTCAAATGATGATCAAGTGCATGACTTGGAGTGGATGGTGGATCAAATTGGGCTCAAGGCAAAGGTATATCCATAGGGCCATTTTGATTTTACACTCAAGACACCATAGAGGGTGTGAGTGATTATAGGATCGATAAGCCGTACTATAAAGAGGGGAAAACTATCGTACATATCGGTCCTCATGTGCCTCTAGGTTCAAAATCATTTGCATGCATTCTAACCTAGAGAGCTAACCTAACCTTCGAATTGATTGTGAAAATGCTAACACACGAGCACTTGGTGATGTACACGTGTGGTGGTGTTGGCACATTTACTTAAGGCGGTGATGGTTGCGGGTTGAGTTGGGTTTGAGAAAATGAAATGTCTATTTTCTATTGCGCCGGATGCATCGTGGTGATGAAAACATGCTATCCCTCGTGTACAAATTGGTATATTTGTTGGGTAACATGTTGGAGCAATGGCGGCGAAGGAACGACGAAATTTCGCAGCTCTGTGACCGGACGCCTTGATGGGACCCGCGGGTGTGGCGGACGCCGCGTTTCGGCCGGACGGACACTCCGGTGGGTGCGTCTGGCGGAGCATGTTTTCCGGGGGTTCGTCCGAGGGCGACCGGACGCATACCGACCGGATGCTTCGGTCTTGACCGGAAGCACCGATCGGACGCTTGCGACCGGACCAGCTTCCGGCCGCTTTCGGTCGGCGATCCGGTTGGGGTTGTCGGTTGTGGCCGGGACCCACCGGCCGGACTCACTGGTGAGTCCGGTCGATCGTCCCCGGTCGAGGCTGATTTGTGCGTGGATTGCACCCCAATGGCCACATTTCGTGGTGTGGGGTATTTATACCCCTTTGGCCGGTTCTAGGAGGTCTCTTGGTCATTTTGAATCAATCCTAACACCTCTAGAGCTGAGCACTCATCCTCCTCCTCACTCCTTTGCTTGAGAGCATTCATTCTAGTGAGTTGAGGTGATTCAAGTGCACTTTGCTTTGATCATTGCATCTAGTGGCACTTGTGGATCGTTGTGAGCCTGTGGTTTTCTTGTTGCTTTGGAGAGCACCACTCCTAGCCGGCTTGGTGATTGGTGGAGGCGTTGGCAAGAGTTGGTGATTGTTCTTGGCCACCTCCTCGTGATTTGTGAGAGGACCGTGCATCCTCGTCGGACGACAATTGCAAGATAATATATTGCTCGTGTCGGTGAGTACCTCTCATTTGCTTTGGGTGCGGTAAGCCTAAAGGCATTTGGCTTTGAGTGAGCTCCACACCGACCCACACGTGAGAAGGTCGACACAAACGGAGACGTAGCTTGACGGGTGCTCAAGTGAACTTCGGGATAAATCATTGTCTTCACTTGTCTCTTGTTGTCCCTTGGTGATTGGCAACGATTTGGTTATCTCATTGTGTCATCTTGGTGATTGGATTGACTAGCCTCGACATTGTGGTATAACTCTTCTACACTCTTGCATTACTTTCATAGATAGTGTAGTTTGAGTAGCCTTGCTAGTTGCTTAGCCTTGTTTAGAGTAATCTAGCTTGTTCACCTAGTTGGTAAAGTAGCGACTTAGCCTTTGTGTGTGAACTAGAGATCATAGCAACTAGAATTATCAATAGGAGGCTTTGCCGACAAGTAGAGCTAGAGCAAACGCGTTTATCGCCTTTTTGTATTCTAACAAGTTTGTCTAGTGTTTTGTAGAAATTTTTATTAGGCTATTCACCCCCCTCTAGCCATTTAGGACCTTTCACCTTGCTGGCGTCCGGTGTGTGCGTCCCGGGCGGCCGATCGCGCACCAACCGAAAAAAACATGCTTATCGGAAGTCCGATCGGACTCATCGACCGGACGCCCCGGTCGATTTTCCTGGCCGACTTCCGCCTTTCCGCCGAGTCCGTGACCCCCAAAAATGCGAGTTCGTCATGTTGTTGTCACCTTCGCTTCAACCTTGCTTCTCTTCTTGCCATTGGTTGCCAACACGCCCAAGATGACCACGTTATCATGCATGTTAGCTCGTCGATAAGTTAGGCAAGATCGAAGTTAGTGCTCTCATTGTCCTAAATGCAATACGCAAAGTCAATTGGACCTAGAAGCACTTCACCAAAGGATTGTCGCGGCATTCCCTCTTGATAGTCGGTTATCTATCCTATAATGTGATCACACGCTCTATCGTGTCTTGATCACCGAAAATAAAACCCTATCAAGATACCTTTGCCTTGACCTCCGGGTTCCTCTCAAGCCGATCACCGAGCTTAACGATCCATCAAGTCCACCGACATTGTCCATGTTCATGATCATCATGCTCCTTGTCATCCACCTAATCCTATCTCAAGTCATACACTTAGAGCAAAGGATTAGTCCACAAGTGTGTCATCAATTTCTAAAACCAAACATGAGATTTCAATCTTCCCTTTTTGATAATTGATGACAACCAAAAACACAAAGATTTGAAATAAAATTCAATTGAACTTGAATTGCTTGTCCATAGCATTTTGATCATGAATCAAGGATTGGACAAACATTTCAAGGTTCGGTTTTTGGTAGTAGTAGCTCCCCTACATATGTGCTTCCATGTGTTTGGATCAATTTGGCACATATGTATGGATAGAAAAATATTGGGGAGAGATACTAATACCAAAAAGAGATGCTAAGGTTCTAGAAATTGGACCTTTGAAGCGTGAAACCATCGGAGTCCTTAGCATCAATGTAACTAGACAATCATCAAAACTCAACATACCCCATGAGATAAACATTATAGGCTAAAATGTGAGCTTTGTCTAGATGCATCCTATGCATGCTGGTTGGTCAATCACCAATCATTTATCAAAAACTAGCATACACCAAGCAATCATGAATATTGAATTTAGATTGCCAATGCAACATTTCATTATGATCATGCACATACAAATGCACAAATAGTCTATGAGCTTGCTCCCCTATTTGTGTGATCCTTTTCCAACATCTTTGTGACTTATTTATCCCCCTTTGTCAACAATCACCAAAAAGGTGTAAATGAGAGAAATCAAGTCAATCAAAGTATCACATGTGGTCTCATCTAGATCACTTGCCTTTCCATGTATTCAAGTTTGAACCAAGGACAGGCTTTTTCACACCTCATATACATAAGGGTTATCTTGCACCATGTTAGAATACACATCAATAGCTCATTTTCTAGAGTTGACACTAGGATTGCAAGCCCACAAACATGTCATATGCCACCACTAGTTCATAGAATCAATCAAAGCAATAGTGGTGCCACACATACATTGAAGTCATTTGATTTTCCATGAATGAGCCTAATAAGCATGCATGATGTCTAGATGCACTAACAAGTCCTTAGCATCATATGAATGCCATGACAAACAACTTTTACCTTGGGTTTGTCAAGGAGAGGCATGTCATATAAGTGGGGTGCATCAACTCAAGTTGGAGAAGATAATGATGTTCAATTCTCCCTTTAGCATGCAAAACCTTTTCTCATCAAGTGGCTTGGTGAATATGTCGGCTAGTTGATCTTCGGTGCCAATGCCCATGATACAAATGTCACCCTTTTATTGATGATCTCTTATGAAGTGGTGCCTTATATCAATGTGCTTTTGTTCTTGGATGTTGAACCGGATTTTGAGTCATCTTTTCTAGCACTTTCATTGTCACAATACAATGAAACTTTGTCAAATTTGAATCCAAAATCCTTCAATGTTGACCTCATCCAAAGCAATTGAGTGCAACAACTTCCCGCACTAATATATTCGGCTTCGACGGTTGTTGACACCTGTTATAGCATAAAATTACTAGCCAACTAACATGAAATAAGGGTTTAAATTGAATATCAACCTAAGTCTAGGGGTTTAACTAACATAATTCCACGAGCTTTGGTGATTTATATATTTTCAGGGGGACTGAATAGATAAATGCAGAGAAGAATAGAGAAAGTTCCGAATATACATCTCATACAATGACAAGACTTGACCGTGAAGTAACTCAACCCGAAAAAGTGGACTAAAACATTCTAGAAGATACCGTGAGGACACCGGAAGAGACGAGAGGTTGAGGAGGAGGCAATTACCTGGCGGCCGCCAGGCAATTTTGTGCCCGCCGCCAGGCAATTATGCCCAATCAGGTTCATCTTTTTATGTCGGTTTATAACCGACTTTGAGGTTATATCTACACCGTTGCCAAGGTCGGTTTGATCCAAGGGCTATCGTTCATCGCCAAGGCCTATATAAGAAGACCCCCTGACCCCAGGGCTAAACACTAATTCATTACTATCTCATTCTATCTCATTATCTCTTAGTTGTAGAGGGGTCCCTTGTAAGGATCAACTCTCTCTAAGAGATTAGTGAAGTAGAATTAGACATGTAATTAGAAGTGGATTAGATCTAATTAGATCTAATCAAGAGTAAGAGTTAAGAAGAGATTAGAGCCATAGTCCTCATTAGAGAGACTAGAACTAATCTTGTTCCTAGAGTTAAAGTGTTGGTGATGGAAAGAGCTGCGAGGAGGAAGCACGGACTGTCGGTGACTCCTCTACATCTTGTACTATCGGAATCAAGTCCCAGTAACACTGGTACTTGATCCCGAGACTTCTATGGTGGATCAACTCCTTATTTGAGTAAGTAAATGTTCTTATTGTTCTTATTGTTCACAACTCTTGTTTGAGTACTTTAATCTATAGGACGCTATAGATTAGAGGGGTAGCTTAGGTTTAGGCATGGTGCCTAGACTGAGGTTGCTTGTGATGACACCTTATATTCCGGGTCGTGTGGTAGATCGCGGGAGTGACAAGTCCTGTTGAGTCCTTTGGAATCCACCCTCCGCCTATAAGACAAGTTGGGCATGTAAGTGCCGGGAGGATTACATGTTTCGCCCATGTTTTCCTTTTTGGGTGCTTCCCTTTAAGACAATACCAACATATGCTTACAAGGATAAGAATTAGATAACCATAGAAATCTCCTTATCTCTTTATCTTCTTCAGTTCCTTGACTACTTTTTTCGGGATTAGTTATATTCCTTAGTTACCTCACACCATCCTCCCCCTGTGGATTCGATATTAAAACCCTCTCCCGGGTGAAATGCTCACCAAGATCCGTTCGCTTGCGGATTATTATAAATATTTTTGTAGGCTTAACAAATACCAACAAGCATTTAAAAGCTGTTCTTGCGTCGGAGGAATGGTTCTTTGAGAAAATATTGAGTATAACTAATCTTGTATCATATCTTAGTGTAGTCTTTCTTTTTTATATTTTCTTTTCTTGTTATATCTTTTTTGGGATCCTCGGATTCCACACCTATCTTTATATGCCGCACCCATAAACACAAGTTCGTGCCATTAGCATCTATAGAACATATCCTACCCCTTGGCTTTGAACTGTGTCTACGGTTGATCTAAATGATCATGAAACAACCCATTATAGGAGAGAATTCTGAAGTTAACCTTAGGCCAAATCCTATCCTCTAAAAAGGATAATATTTGGATCTCATCCTAGAAAAGTTGTTGGCATGACCATCATGCAGTTTTCTGGAGGAACTTTTCTTTCCTAAAAGCAAGGTTTGTCCTTGACAAATTCAAATGGTGTAATCTTTTTTCTTAGAATTTTTCATAAACACCCAAAAGAAGAAAAGGACTCATCCTCTAGACCATAGAAGAAGTTTTGATAGCCGATCATAATCATTCCAATCCCTTGATTTAGCTACAAAAATCCTAAGTCATCAATACTCTAAACCTCTCTAAGGAAAGAAGTAATTCTACCCTTGATTCTTTTATGGTGATGACTTTGGGAGACAAACTTCTAGCTTCACAAGAGACCTTTGAGTACCTATAAACCAAATCCTTTTAGAGAAGAGTCTCTTAGAAAGCATCCTGATTCTTACAAAGGACGTTGGGAGCCCAAGGGTGGCATATCTAATGATGCCATAGAAGGAGAGCAAAAAGCTATCTATAATCCATTCATGTCTTCTTTGCTTTTATTTCAGACTAGATAACAAAACCATATTTAACCTCATCCTTGACCCCAATGAATCCTCTAGTGTTCTTTTTCATGAGTCTACCTACGATCTTAGAAATCCTAAGTATAGACATCATGAAGGATCTAAGGAAGACCGAGATGTGCATTATCAATAGCCGGAGAACACCCATGAGCATAGGAGTTACATCCTAAATTTTCTATCCAATCCTTGCCCATGTGAGCAAACTCCTGAATTAATTACCATCTCTAATCTTGCCACTTACAAGATCTCAAACCCCCCTTGAGATAATTGTTCATAAGGATTTAGAAAGGGTGGTTGTTGATCTTATTGGCTTAAAAGTTGAGATTGGCGGTTTAAGGGAAAACCTCTTCATTATCTTGAATCATCTTTGATGGTTTCCCCAAGGACGAGCTTTTTGTCCTAAAACAAACACTCTAGGGGAGGTAAGATAAGTATAGATCTTTTGCTATAACACCCCCTTGTGTAGTGAGCATAGAGATATAATTATGAGAATATTCCTTCTGGGTATTTTTGTTACTAACCATTTCGGATCAAGAGTAAAGAAAACGAAGGATGACAATGTAAAGGTATGTCTAACCAATTATCATACAACATTGAATCACTCATATAACTCTTGGTTGTTGCTACCTTTGAGACATACTCAATCTACAAAATATCAATCATAACTTTTCATCTCTGTTTGAATAAATCTCTTTAATGTTTTCATATTACCATTATTTACTATATTATATGATTTGGTTTTGATGTACTTTCATACACCTTCTTTAAATTAGGCATGGTGCTTAGTTTAAGTTGTTTTCCTGAATTAAATTAGACAAGGTGTCTAGTTTGATTTTTTGAACCGAGGGTGTGTCGATTTTACTTCTAAAGGCTTTTAAATTAAGCGTGGTGCTTAGGTTAAAATGCCTTCCTAAATCAAATTGGGACGTGGTGTCTAGGTTGATTTTTGAGCCAATGGTATGCTATTGTGGATATTGGATATTTTGTTGGACTAACCCATGCAGAAACTCTCAAATACAATTGGGGAAAGTCAAGAGATGAACTCAGATCGTAGATAAAAAGCAAGGCATATGATGAACTCCAACATTATGCAAAAGACATAGCTCATTCATCATTTGTGGAAGAACTGTAAGTCTCAAATCATCCACTTTCGGTCTTTTGCCATAATTCACTTTTGCCTTGATCCTTATGATAGAATACAGCAAAAACAAAAAAATGATATATAAGATATGATAATTAAAATCTATGCTAAGAGTAATCAAAGAACCACCTTTTCATTAGCATAGACTGGATCATATATGAACCTTGGGCAATAACCCTTCTTCAGCCATGTTGTATTCCCTCGGGTATGTGTCCATTGATATTTTGCGAGAAAGGATTATACTAAGTCTAAGATGAAATGAACCCGCAAACCAAACCACCATACTAGAGATGAAGCAAGAGAAAGAAGAGGAGTGCCACAAACAGAGTCTACAGAACAAAAGCACTTGCTCAAGGATGAACTCAAAAGTGATTGGCACATGGAAGAAGAAGACCAACTCCACCAAGGATAATCCAATTATGCTCTTCTTCCTTACATGCCCCATCACTCCACATGCTGGTTTGCAATCTCTCTATTCACTATTACTCTTTTCTACAAGTTCGAATGATTTCGATGCATGAAAATCAAACTTAAGGTTTCATAAAATCATTCCTTTTTTGAAGAGTAAGGTGAAACATGAGATAAATGATCTATGCTAAAATCTTCAACCAAACTTTTACAGTAGCATAGAAAGTGACCTTTAACCCCGTGACAACACTATTCTTGTTACTACTTGTATATTCCTTCGGGTATGTGTTGTTCACTAATAACGCAGAGTAAAACCATGAGAGGAGCAAAAAGGTCCTATCACAATTCAAAGAAGAAGAAGGAAAGGATGATGCAATAAAGGAGATAAGTTAGGAGCAAGATACATAAAAGGCCAATTAAGAAAAACTCCAAGCAAAGGAAGGAACCACCACAAGGTTGTTAAGATGCCTTCACAGCCGAATAAAAGGTAACATCTTGAGGTAAGCTATCATTAACTAATCTTTTTTTCTTAATTATGGCATGCTCATAAATAAAGAATCAAACATGTTGGAGTCAAAACCGAACCGTATCTTTACTGCTTAGCTTCACATGTTTAGTTCTTTACACTACTCTCCTGAACCCATAGCCCTCATTCATGTGAATTAAAATATTGCTCATCCTGCTTGGCAAGATAGTCATAAATCAATTAAACCGTTGATGCTCTATCTTGTGACCTTATCACCCTCATCATAAATAAAAACAAGCAAACATTAATTCCGCCTTGTTTAATGTGCTTAAGGATAGAGAAGAACGAATAAAGTTTTGGTTATGTTGATGTTTTCCCACCAACAAAATCCATGCACTTGATCTCTACCTTGTCTTTGTAAACAGGACATACTGCGTGCACAACGTGGAGGAGTACCTCACTCTCCTGAATTCTACAAGGGAATGTCCCGACCCACAAAGCACACACACTAAACAAGATGTTGCATGCTTCCACCGTCAAAGCTTCACTTCAAATCATGAGACAAGCAAGCAACATGGGTGATGCTATCCTCGAGAGATCACTATCTCGGGAGACACGACCACCAAGATCGGATGATACACTTGAGGAGTGAGTAAGGTAAGAAGTCTTGTTCAAAGGACTTAAAACATTGAACCTTCGCCACGAAAAGGTAACTTCGGTAGTTATCCATATTTAATTCTTAACATTGCATCTTTAGTTGCATATCATATTTATCTTTTTTGCATCTTGCATTAGCATATTTATTTCCTTGCATTGCATAATCATTTTTTAGCATATTTACATTTATGCATTAGCACCGTATTGAAAAATTCTCAAGCCCCATGTGAATAATTTTTTGTGGTGTGTAACAACCCATAAGGATATCCACTGTGGTGGCATAAAAATAATTATGCATTCATCTAGTTGCATTTGCATTATAGTTCTTTGCATGCATATAAAATTATAAAACTCAAAAACATTGAGAAGAAAAATCTTGCTGAAGTTTTACATAGAATAATCATGACTCATTTTGAAAATCTTTAGACACATGAAGCCTATGTGGCGAACCACTAACGCTTAATCAAGTTCCACTAGCTTTGTTGTCTATTTGAGTTCAGCAGAGGATTTCAAGGAAGAGAAACATGATAGGGCGATACTCTCATCACTTTGTCTACCTCAACTTCCACATCAATAAACCCGACACTTCAATCCAAATTGGGGAGAGCACCCCGGTTATCACGATAAGTATCTCTATTACTATCTCGTATATTATTAGCTAATATTTCGGTTTGCTTAGTTTGTTAAGAGTCTAGTTCATAAAATCGTTTAAAGAGTCTTTAGTAGAGTGTGATCTTTAGAGTGTGGGAAATAAAATAAATAAATAGGATTGTACCATAGTTTTCTTTTCCACCAATATAAAATAATCTCTGAAGCTAAGTCTTATGCATGGAAATGATGAATAGTTGTTCCGTCGTAATTCCTTTTTAGTACCTAGCTTTCAAGCTTAATTTCTCTTGAGCCTTAAATACAAAACTGCTTTGACTTGAGATTTGCTCAAACCTAAAACCTCGTGGGTTGCAATTTGCTTGTCAGTAAAGTCTAGGTAATTGACGGATATGATATATGAGAGTCCAGCTGCTATTGATCTTACTCCTAGTGACACTAGACTTCGGAGATTTATATTTTGAAAATTAAAAGTGCACATGATAAGTTCCCGTGTGACAAGAGTGTGAACCTCCTACCACAGCCATATATACATGCTATTTAGATTAGGAAAACCTTTGAGATATATATATAGGTTGCTTGCTTTGCATTGAGTTTGTTCAATCTTTGTCAACCCTTAGAAACTTGCCATGCTGATCATGTACACTCCACTTCATTCCACTACATCCACTCCACTTGACTATACATACACATATCCTATTTCCATCCCGAAGTACGCATCCACCACATATACATTCATCACATATATACACCATATACACCCATTCACTCTAGCCAAATTAAATGTTCTACTCCTATCCTAGGAGAGAGCAACCAAAAATATTTCTTATACCCATTCACTCATTGCTAGCCAATATCTTACAAAGGCTCTATTGTATTTATTTATCTCTCAAAAGTTATTACAAAAGAGATCTGGGTTGTAGATTAAAAAAAAAAAAAGGGAGATGAAAAATGGACAAAAGTCCTACGGGCGAGTAGAGCCTACCTCCCTAAGAAAAAGAAAGAATAAAGGGAGATGAAAAATGGACAAAAGTCCTACGGGCGAGTAGAGCCTACCTCCCAAAGAAAAAGAAAAGAACAAAGGAGAGTTAAAAAATGGACAAGTGTCCGATGAAAACAATGGGTACTTAGATGCTCGCCTCTCCATAAAAGAAAAATAAAGAAAGAAAAAGATACAACCTGTGTTCTCTATAAAGTTTCCAAATTCAAAAGAGAGAAGATTCCTCAAAGAGCAAAAGTAAGATTTCCCTCATCTATTCTATTCACTTCACTACATACTCTACTATATTCCATACTATCTATATTCTATCCACCATACACATGCACCACTTGATCAGTGTGACTTGTAACTTTGGATCCATTGCTTGAACTTACAATATATGTTTAGTAAGTAGATATAGTTTTCTCCCACCTATGAGCTCCATATATAAGCCTTAGATATAGGGTGAGCGAGAAGAAGGCATAGTGTCCTACTTGCCTTATCCAAAAAATATTACATATTATGAGAGAGAGGCAAAACAACCTTGTTGCCTTAGTGAGGATCCACAAATATCACAAATGAGAGACTTGAGAGAGTCATACTAGGAACTTTGAGTTTTATTTGAAAACTTGCAAAACTCGAGCGACAGTTGAACAAAAGAGTTTGAGATATGGTGCTTGACTTGATTGTTCTATCTTTCAATTGACCAAGATCAAAGAAAAGGCTATAAGCTATGGGTAAGTTGAAGAATGAACAATTTATTCTTATCTGGAGGAGAAATTTTGTTTGAAAGCATGTGTACTGTAGAGGCGTAAAAGCGTTGTAGCAACTCCTAATCCATTGCTAAGTTTGGCTTTGCTAGGGACTAGCAAAGGGTAAGCTTGGGGGAGCTTGTTGACACCTGTTATAGCATAAAATTACTAGTCAACTAACATGAAATAAGGGCTTAAATTGAATATCAACCTAAGTCTAGGGGTTTAACTAACATAATTCCACGAGCTTTGGTGATTTATATATTTTCAGGGACTTAATAGATAAATGCAGAGAAGAATGGAGAAAGTTCCGGAATATACATCTCATACAATGACAAGACTTGACCGTGAAGTAACTCAACCCGAAAAGTGGACTAAAACATTCTAGAAGATACCAGAGGACACTAGAAGAGACGAGAGGCTGAGAGGAGGCAATTACCTGGCGGCCGCTAGGCAATTTTGCGCCGGCCGCCAGGCAATTATGCCTAATCAGGTTCATCTTTTTATGTCGGTTTATAACCGACTTTGAGGTTGTATCTACACTGTTGCCAAGGTCGCCTTGATCCAAGGGCTATCGTTCATCGTCAAGGCCTATATAAGAAGACCCCCAACCCCAGGGCTAAACACTAATTCATTACTATCTTATTCTATCTCATTATCTCTTAGTTGTACGAGAGGTCCCTTGTAAGGATCAACTCTCTCTAAGAGATTAGTGAAGTAGAATTAGACATGTAATTAGAAGTGGATTAGATCTAATTAGATCTAATTAGATCTAAATCAAGAGTAAGAGTTAAGAAGAGATTAGAGCCATAGTCCTCATTAGAGAGACTAGAACTAATCTTGTTCCTAGAGTTAAAGTGTTGGTGATGGGAAGAGTGCGGAGGAAGCACCCTGACACATCGGTGACTCCTCTACATCTTATACTATCGGAATCAAGTCCCAAAAACACCGGTACTTGATCCCGAGACTTCTATGGTGGATCAACTCCTTATTTGAGTAAGTAAATGTCTTATTGTTCTTATTGTTCACAACTCTTGTTTGAGTACTTTAATGTAGGGCGCTATAGATTAGAGGGGTAGCTTAGGTTTAGGCATGGTGCCTAGACTGGTTGCTTGTGATGACACCTTATATTCCGGGTCGTGTGGTAGATCGCGGGGTGACAAGTCCTGTTGAGTGCTTTGGAATCCACCCTCCGTCTATAAGACTAGTTGGGCATGTAAGTGCTTGGGAGGATTGCATGTTTCGCCCATGTTTTCCTTTTGGGTGCTTCCCTTTAAGACAATACCAACATATGCTTATAAGGATAAGAATTAGATAACCATAGAAATCTCCTTATCTCTTTATCTTCTTCAGTTCCTTGACTACTTGCTTTCAGGGGATTAGTTATATTCCTTAGTTACCTCACACCATCCTCCCCGTGGATTCGATATTAAAACCCTCTCCCGGGTGAAATGCTCATCAGTATCCGTTCACTTGCGGATTATTATAAATATTTCTGTAGGCTTAACAAATACCAACAGCGGTTGAAAGAGCAACACTATTTTGCTTCTTTGAAGACCATGATACTAGTGACCTTCCAAGAAATTGACATGTGCCACTTGTGCTCATTCTATTGATCTTGCATCCTCCATAATCGGAATCCGAATATCCAATCAAATCAAGCTTGGACCCCTTTAGATACCATAGTCCAACATCTTGTGTGCCCTTCAAGTACCTCACAATTCTCTTTGTTGCTTTGAGGTGACTTTCTCTAGGATCAGATTGATATCTAGCACACATGCCCACACTAAATGCAATGTCCGGTCTTGATGCGGTTGCATAGAGCAAACTACCAATCATGGACCGATATTTCTTTTGTTCAACCATGTTGCCACTAGGGTCGGGGTCTAAGCTTCCATTGGTTGCCATTGGTGTGGACATTGACTTGGCTTCTTGTAGATCAAACTTCTTGATCATATCCTTGATGTACTTGCCTTGACTAATGAATGTGCCATTCTTCAATTGCTTGATTTGAAGTCCAAGAAAGAATGTGAGTTCTCCAAGCATTGACATTTCAAACTCATTGGCCATCATCTTAGCAAACTCTTCACAAAATTCTTGATTGGTTGACCCAAAGATAATGTCATCAACATAGATTTGCAATACAAACAAGTCCTTCCCAATCTTCTTGGTGAAGAGAGTGGTGTCCACCTTGCCCATCTTGAACCCTTTAGAGAGGAGAAAATCTCTCAACCTCTCATACCATGCTCTAGGTGCTTGTTTCAATCCATACAAAGCCTTCTTCAACTTGTAGACATGGTTGGGATACTTCTCATCTTCAAAGCCCGGTGGTTGTTCAACATATATCAATTCATTGATGAAGCCATTCAAGAATGCACTCTTCACATCCATTTGATAGAGTTTGATATCATGAGCACATGCATAAGCAAGCAAGATTCTAATTGCTTCAAGTCTAGCAACCGGTGCATAGGTCTCTCCAAAGTCAAGACCCTCTACTTGAGTGTACCCTTGAGCTACTAGCCTTGCCTTGTTTCTCACAACAATTCCATCTTGATCTTGCTTGTTCTTGAAGACCCACTTGGTTCCAATCACATTATAGTCCTTTGGCCTTTCTACCAATTCCCATACATCATTTCTCTTGAAGTTGTTCAATTCTTCATGCATGGCATTGATCCAATCTTCCTTCTTTAGTGCCTTTTCAATGTTCTCCGGTTCTTCTTGTGCTACAAAGGTATGGTGAGCACAAAAGGATGCCAATCTTCTTCTAGTAACCACTCCACTATTGATGTCACCGACAATTTGATCAATTGGATGATCTCTTGCTATGTTGGATGGTTGCATCACTTGTACTTGATGACTAGGATGAGGAGATGGACTAGCTTGTTGCCCTTGATCTTCATCTTGAGTACCACTAGTGCTTGCTTCATTTGCATTAATCTCAATTGTAGTGGTAGGCAATGGAGTGTCATCATCATCATCAACTTGCCTTGGCCGAATGTCACCAACATCCATGTTTCTCATTGCATTCTCCAAGTTGGAACCACTCACATCATCATGATTTTCAACTTCATTTTGAGAGCCTTAGGTTTCATCAAATTCAACATCATGAACTTCTTCAAGTTTGCCACTACCCAAGTTCCAAACTCTATATGCTTTGCTTGTGGTTGAATATCCAACTAGGAAACCTTCATCACATTTCTTGTCAAACTTGCCCAATCTTGTGCCTTTCTTGAGAATGTAGCATTTGCATCCAAAGACTCTAAAGTAACCAATGTTGGGTTTCCTTCCATTGAGCAACTCATAGGGTGTCTTCCCAAGCATTCCATGGCAATAGAGACGGTTGCTACAATAGCAAGCCGTGTTGATTGCTTTGGCCTAAAAGGAATGACTAACATTGTACTCACTAAGCATTGATCTTGCCATTTCAGTCAAGGTTCTATTCTTCCTCTCAACTACACCATTGGATTGAGGAGTGTAGGTTGGTGAGAATTGATGTCCAATTCCAAGCTCATCACACAACTCTTCAATTCTTGTATTCTTGAACTCACTCCCATTGTCACTTCTAATCTTCTTGATGGATGTCTCAAATTCATTTTGAACCCTCTTAACAAATGTCTTGAAAAGCTCAAACACATCATTCTTGTCATGCAAAAAGAACACCCAAGTGTATCTAGTGTAGTCATCAACTATGACAAAACCATACTTGTTGCCACCAATGCTAGAGTATGATGTTGGCCCAAACAAGTTCATGTATAGCAACTCAAATGCCTTGCTTGTACTCATTGTACTCTTGGTTGGATGTGCATTGCCATGTTGCTTGCCGGCTTGACATGCTCCACAAGGTTTGTCCTTCTCAAACTTTACATCATTCAAGCCTCTAACCAAGTCATGCTTCATCAACTTGTTCAATTGCTTCATTCCAACATGACCAAGCCTTCTACTCCCTCCATCCAAGATTAAGTGGACGTGTAGGTTCAAACCAAAGAAATTTATTGTTCATGCAAAATTACCATAATGCCCCTACAAAAGGTGTCTGCCATCTCTTCTACACTTGCAGTAATGATTACCGTGACATAGCACATGCAAACAAATCTAGCCAATGACTTATATCTGAGAAACATGTGGCATAGTTCCACACCAAATGTGTGGATGCGAACAATCCAGACTCCACTAGTCTCGTCGAATTTTCCTTTTTTTATTTGTTTCACTCGCGAAGAAAAACTACTGAAACGCGTCTAGGCATACTGCACACGCTTTGTCAGGTTGAGGCACCAGGTCTAGGTGACCGTTTAATATGGGAAAAAATTTAAACTCTAAACGTCCACTTAATCTTGGACGGAGGGAGTATGCCACAACCACCCTTTGCTAGCCTTTGAGAGTAGACATGTTGTCAACTTGGCTTCTTTTGACTTGAAATCAACAAGGTAGAGATCACCATATCTAAATCCCTTGAAGATCATATTGACACCATCACCACTAACCACTTCAACTTCTTGGCTTGTGAATATGCATTTGTAACCAAGATCACAAAGTTGAGAGACCGACAATAGGTTGTAATCAAGATGATCAACTAGCAACACCTTTGACAAGCTCTTCTCTTGAGTAATTGCAATCTTGCCTAGCCCCAACACATTGCTTTTCTTGTCATTGCCAAATGTGATTGAATCATACTCATCAATGCCCTTGATGCTAATTGACTGGAACATATGTGAATCCCCGGTCATGTGTTGAGTGCACCCACTATCCATTATCCAATGCTCTCCTCCGGCATGGTAATTGACCTATAAAAAGAAATCAATTCTTCTTAGGTACCCAATGTTGCTTGGGTCCTTCAAGGTTAGTCACCAAGGCCTTTGGTACCCAAATGGCTTTCTTCTTTGAGCCCATCCATGGTGTACCAATGAACCTAGCACGAACACCATTTTCCTTCTTCACAAGCATATAAGAATGATCAAGCTTGATAGAAGAAACATTTGCCATCTTGTTCATGCACTTTGGCTCTAAGTGACCAACTTGCTTGCAAGCTTTGCAATAGCTACCATTGCTCTTCACAAAACGAGTCTTGTGAGTCACATAGGTAGCCTTGCCTTTCTTGGGGATATAGCCTAAGCCCTCCTTGTATAAGGATGCCCTTTGGCTACCCAAGCACATAAGCAAGCGGTCCTCACCACCATAAGCCTTAGCTAAGGTGTGATTGAGCTCCTTTACTTCCCTCTTCAAACAAGCATTCTCATGGATAAGCATAGGGTTGTCATTATCCTCACTAGAGATGGATGTGCTAGTGATAGGGCTAGTGGAGGCTACACATGTGGGAGATGATTCATCAACTAGAATATCACACATGATGCTAGCATTGCATGTACTAACATCTTCAACAACTTGGCACAACTTGTGCTCTTCTTGTAGAGAGGAGTGAGCTTTCTCTAGCTTAGAATGAGATTTCTCAAGCTTCTTATGGTCTACCATTAGATTCTCATAAGAGGCCGAAGCTCATCAAGTTCTTGCTTAAGGCTCTTTGTTTCCTTATGCAAGCCCTTGACCTCCTTCCTACTTTGCTTGTACATGTCAATGCAATCATCAAGCATAATTTTCAACTCCTCCCTAGTGTGAGTTGGCTCCTCATCATCACTATCACTATCACTATCATCATCATCATCTTTAGTGATAGATTGTACCTTAGTGGCCTTAGCCATGAAGCACGAAGAGGGGTGTGTCGAAGAGGGAGATCTTGTCATGCATGGCAAGGTGAGCTTGTCCCTTCTTCTTCTTCTTCTTCTCCTCTTCTTCATCACTTGAAGAGGATGAGCCATCACTATCCCAAGTAGCCACATGTGACTCATTCTTCTTCTTGGGCTTCTTTTTCCTTCTCATTCCTGGCATCATTCTTCTTTCTAGCTTTCTTGATGCCCTTCTCATCATCGCTCTCATATGGGCATTCGGCTATCAAGTGACAATAATCATGACACCGAAAGCACTTCATGTTGCCTTCATTCTTGCCATCCTTGGTCTTCTTTGATGATTGCTTCTTCTTGTTCTTCTTTGATGAGATGTAGCTCTTCTTCACATACTTGCCCAACTTCCTCACAAAGAGGGCCATGTGCTCATCAATCTCACTTCCACTTATAGAAGCTTCTTCTTCATCATCACTTGACTCTTCTTTATTTTTCTTGCCCTTGGATGATGAGCTTGCCTTGAGTGCCAAGCTTTTCTTGTCCTCCTTCTTCTCTTCTTCCTTGATCTTCTTGTTTGCCTTGTTGATGAGCTCTTGCTTCTTCTTGTCATCTCTATATGAGTAATCGGTCTTGACCTCATCAAGCAATTGGTTTGGGGTCAAATCCTTCAAGTTTGTCCTCACAAGCACCGTGATGAACATCCCAAACCTCTTCGGCAAACACCTCAAGAACTTCATGTTGAAGGTCTTGTCCTTGATGTCTTCACCAAGCGCATTGAGATCGTTCACCAACACTTGCATGCGGTGGAACATCTCCGGCACGCTCTCATCTTCTTTCATCTTGAAGCTATTGAATTGCTCAAGCTTGATGTAGGCCTTTGCTTACTTGACGCCTTCGGTGTCCTCATAGCACTCTTCTAGCTTCTTCCATATCTCATGAGCAATTGTGAGTGACTTGACTTGCTCAAACACTCTATCGTTGAATGCTTCATGGAATGCACTCACGGCAAGATCATTTGCATAGATCTTCTTCTCTTGACGCGGTTGGCTCATTTTTGGCTTTACCACTTCAAACTTGTTCTCGGTCACGACCCACACTTCTCTATTGATTGACTTGAGGTGTGCGGTCATCTTCACACCTTCCAATAGGCAAAATTGGTGCCATCGAAAGGTGGCGCCTTCTTGGTGTGTACGTGGCAGGCGAACGGGGTTAGTTGAACTCTCAATGCATTAACGAGATAAATTTAATGATTTCAATAAATCGATTTTTATAGATATAAATATTTGTTTCACCGTTTTGTTAATCACTATCGGTTCATGTGTGGGCCGGCGGTGATCAATGAAGGTGGAGACTAGTTGTCGTCCGCCATTGGAAACGCGCGCAGCCCAGGAATTGAAGCGCAATCGTACGTCGCGGAAACGCAGCGTGCCCGGCCCAGTGATCGTGCGAATTCCAACCGACGATCGTGGGAATTCCAAGCGGTGGCGTTGATGCCGCGTTCAATCATGGGGAAGTGGAGGAGCCGGCTAACTCACTATTTAAGCACACACTCTAATCATGGCGTTCATCCTTTCCAGTTCTCTAATCCAGCCACATTCTCTTTGCATTCATCAGCGCCATGGCTGCCTCAGGCTTAGGATCCAACAAGCGCACCAGGGAGGAGATGGGGGCGGCGGAGGACAAGGACAAGGTGAAAGGTCCTAATGGCTAGAGGGGGGGTGAATAGCCTATTAAAAATTCTTGCAACAACACTAAACAAACGGATTAGACAAAAAGATGGCGAAGCTAAATAAGCGGTGCTACGAATTAGCTAAGCAAGCCACAAGTCAATTCTATTGTCTCTAATCCACACAAAAGCTATGTTGCTAGTTTACTCCTAGGTGAACAAGCAATTCTAACTAGATTACCACTAGGAGCTAAACAAAACTAAGCAAACTACACAAGCTACTCAAGCTAAGAAAAACTACACAAGTCTACTAGTGAAAGTAATGCAAAGAGGCTAGAATACAATACCACCGCGGAGTCTAGAGGATGATGCCAATCACCGTGTACAATGAGAAATCTCCAACGAACTCAAGACAATAGACACGATGATTTTTCACCGAGGTTCACATGCTTGCCGGCACGCTAAGTCCCCGTTGTGGCGACACACTCACTTGACGTATGCTAAGCAATGGCGGTGCCAAATCCCCTATGGGAGCTCAAGCAAACGATCACAAGAGAGGGTCCAACAAGCCACGAGCAATCCACTAGTGCTCCTTTTCGCGAATCTCCCGCGGGGTAAGGAACGACCCCTCACAATCACCACCGGTGTGGCCTCGAACAAGCTCCAATCGAGCTCAACACCGCCTTTTGCTCCAAGCCGCTAGGGGAACCGGGCAAATTTCTAAGAAAACAAGAATCCCGTGGCTTCTCCAAGGATGAAGTGCCTCTAGATGCAACCGATGCAAGCAATGCACTTCTATCACTCTCAATCTCACCAAGAATCCGAGTTAGTGATGGGGAGATGAGTGGAGAGGAGTCTCACAAGCTCAATAGCAAGTTGGAATGTTCAAATGTGCAAGAGAGGCTCAAATGAACCAAACCAAATGGGTATATATAGAGTCCTCCTCGAAAATGAGCCGTTGGGGGGTTTCTGGCGCAATGACCGGACTCGTGACGGACGCATCACCAGGTCGGTCCAGCTTCGATCCTGATCGGCCATGCGTCCCGGTCGAGATCTGACGAGCACCCTGGCCCGCCTCGATGACGTCTTCATGCGTCCGGTCCACTGGTTCCGATCACCGCGTCCGGTCGCTCCACGAGGTCGAAACCAAAACATGCTTTTCTTCTTTTGATCGGACCCACCGGCCGAGCCACGGTGCACGTGTCCGTGTGTGCGTCCGTCGACCGTTGCGCACCAACCGAAAAACATGCTTACTGGAAGTCGATCGGACTCACATGACCCGGCGCTCGGTGAGTGCTTCCGTCGACTTCCAGCTTCGGTCGAGTCCGGTCATCCCGAAAAACAGCCCGAGTTCGTCATGTTGTTGTCGCCTTCACTTCAACCTTGCTTCGCCTCTTTCCATAGGTTGCCAACACGTCCAAGATGACCACGTTATCATGCATGTTAGCTCGTCGATAAGTTAGGCAAGATCGAAGTTAGTGCTCTCATTGTCCTAAATGCAATATGCAAGTCAATTGGACCTAGAAGCACTTCACCAAAGGGATTGTCGCGGCATTCCCTCTTGATAGTCGGCTATCTATCCTATAATGTGATCACACGCTCTATCGTGTCTTGATTACCGAAAGGAAAACCCTATCAAGATACCTTTGCCTTGATCTCCCGGGTTCCTCTCAAGCCGATCACCGAGCTTGACGATCCATCAAGTCCACCGACATTGTCCATGTTCATGATCATCATGCTCCTTGTCATCCACCTAATCCTATCTCAAGTCATACACTTAGAGCAAAGGATTAGTCCACAAGTGTGTCATCAATTTCCAAAACCAAACATGAGATTTCACAAGGAACTGGTGGTGGAGGCGCCGGCGGCCGACCCCGGGTCCGACTCAGACTCCGGCTCCGACTCCTACGTCCCGCCTCTCCAAAGCGGGACCGCATGGAAGGTTCTGGCCGCCCGCTAGAGGAGGCGGCCGATGACCTTCTTTGGTCGGCGCCGCTATCGAGGAGATGATCGAGAGGGATTTCACCCTCGATCGTCTCCGTCTCCGCTGCTTCGTGAAGCTGAAGGAGGCGGGCGGATGGCCATGGTCTTCTTCAAGGGTGGATCCACCTGCGGAAGAAAAAGATCAACCACTACGCCCCCAAGGTGGAATGATTTCTTGGGGATCGTCCTCGAGGCCTTGGCCAAGAAGGACGACGCCGGTATGGAGGAAGAAGAGGAGGGGACGAGGACTAGGCCGGCGGCCTTCCTCTTTTTTTTCATTTTTATTATATGTTCTATTTTTTGTTTTTATATATTAATAAAATATATATTATATATATTATTGTTGTGTGTTGCTCCCTCTATCCCCTGAATCTGTTTTGTTTCAGTTCAAATAGCGCTTAAATTTGATTTGAATCATAACTTGTTCAATGTAAAATTTGTCAAAAACAAACAATTAACTATCGGTTGTGCTTTGGAAAATACAATCGCCGTTGAGTGCCGAGGCGGCCATTGGGCAAATTGTCACCGATTCACGTTTTTTCCGAGGAACCGCTTTTTGGAAACATACATTTATATGCCCCACCCTCTCCGTTATCCAACACTAACTTCTCTTTTCGTGCCCCTCTCACGGGAAAGCGGGACTCACCGCCCATGATCGTCAACATGGCCGCCACCCGGGAGGAGATGAAGTTCGTTGTGGGCGCCTCCGCGCCGCCCTCACCAAGGCGAACAGCTTAGCCGACGACATTGGCTTGCCAAAGGTGAATCTGCCCCTCGAGGAGAGGGGCCAACTTCCTAAAACCTCGGATCGACTCTCGGCGATACCCTTGCCGGGGATACCGGCCAAACTAGAGGAGGAGGCTAGGAAGGCGGCCGCCAGGAAGCCGACCAAGCGGGCGGCCAAGAAGGCCAAGAAGGCGGCCTAGGTTCTCTTATTTTTTTTTATGTTAATTAATCGTTTATGCGATTTGTGTGGATGTGTAAGATACAATGATCTCGTGTGGTTAATTTGCTAAGGATTCATTGTTGGTTAATTTGTTGCATGGCAATCTCTTTATATTTCGTTAATCTGGGTTCTCTTGTTTCCTTGAATCGGTTTAATATGATGCGTGTCAATCTTAATTTTCTATCATTTGCATTCTCTTTCTTCTCGTCTTAGAAAAATCACGGCGAGTCCTATTTATCATATAACCCCCCCTGTCTCCGGTCCGCTCTCCAACTCTCCACTCTCCAAACACACTCCCCTCTCTACCCCGTTTACACAATGGCCGGGTCGGTGACGCCGCCGATGAGCGACATGGCTACCAACCGGCGGAGAAGTTCATCTGTAGCGCCTCAGCGCCGCCCCCAACAAGCTCAAGAGCCTGACCGACCAAGTTGGCCTGCCAACGGTGAATCACCCCATCGAGGAGAAGTTCACCACAGCACCTCCTGCCGCCCGCAACAAGCTCAACAACCTGGCCGACCAAGTTGGCACTTTGCCAGCGATGAATCAACCCTTCGAGGAGAAGTCCATCATCGCGCTCGGATCGAGTACTTGGCCGATACCCTCGCCGAGGGATACCGGTAAACCGGAGGACATGGAGTCGGCCGCCGGGAAGTCGGCCGCTAGGAAGAAGGCGAGGCGGGCGGCCAAGAAGGCCAAGAAGGCGGCTTAATTAGGCCAGCCGCTTTCTTTTTATGTTAATTTATTATATCAGTTGTTTCTATGACAGTTTAATTTGTTAATGGATCAGTCGTTTGTTAATTTGATGCGTGTTAATCTTACATTTACGTCGTTTGTTTTACTATTCCTTGTCATTGTATTTTGCTTGCCCGGTTGCCCACCCAAATCGCTATCGGTTCTAATTCAACCCGGTTGTGTCAATCTTCAAATCGCTATCGGTTCTAATTCAAACCCGAAAGTGATACGTGGTCCATCAAGACCACTTTGCCGGGGAATGATTCAACCCGGTGGTGATCTAAATCTTCACCGCCGGAATTGGTCGAGCCCGTGGAGTTTCGGTAGTCCCGCGCCTGAACGGTTCATTACTGCCGGTGGACTAAATTTCGGCAGTGATACCGGCGGTAGTGATGAGCGATTCTGTAGTAGTGGTGTGTTCATAGGGTAAGTGTGCGTACGTGTTGGGCGTCTGTGTTATACTGCGTAATCTCAAAACCTACAAAAGAATGTAATCTATCCATATGTGCAATTAAGATTTTGCTAAGAGTGTTGATATCTCTACAAGAGTATGCAACTAAAGGTTCCAATCCTATCCACTAACCTATCACTAAGGTAGAAAAGATAAGCACACAACCAAGGTAATGCAATAAAAATGCGGAAGGTAAAACAGTGATAGAGATGCAAACTTCTGTCAACGACTCCGGTATTTTTATCGAGGTATCGAGAAGCACGCAAGCTTCCCTCTAGTGCTCGTTGGAGCCTTCCAAGGGCCAAGATCCCAATTGGGTAACTTCGTGGATAGCTTGAGGCCTTCCCCATGTGCAAGTGGGTCTCCGACGTGTCCTCTAGCAAACCTCTTCTGGATCTCCCCACCGTCTTCACTATCAAGCTTCCAGCTGAATCGTCATGGACCTTGTTCCCTTCCTACATGGTGTTCGCCACACCACAAACACGGTTGGTGTGATCTCACAAGATGCAAGCCCCGACGAGTACAACATTGATGCATGCACACCGGCCCTGGGTAGCAAGAGGTGTACAAACCTCACCAAACACTAGACCTAAACCTAGAGCAAGTGCATAAATGGCCTAAAGATGCTCTGGGTACTGAAGAACTAAACCTATCAGTTTGATATTACTGAATGCCCAGGGTGAGCTACGATCATATTTGTTGAGTGCTTACAGATGGATACGAAATTTGGCTGCGAAGGAGGGTTATGTCGTGTCTACAAAGTATTTGAATATAGTGGTGGGAATCCATCCCCCGACATGTGGGAAAGGGAATACATCAAGCATGCCCGCACCAGGATAGAAATGGCTCATGCTTCAAAACTTTTACAATGGGTTAGTTAATTAAAAACCCATGTCAAGGGGCACATTGATGTCACTACTAGAGGGTCGTTTCTCTTGGTCACCATCGATGGAGCTACGGTTGGTTCAGGCCTTCAGGGTAACTAATACTAATTTGAACCTAATATATTGATAGTGATAGATCTAGTAAAGCTTGAGACCCCACACAAACCAGCACCATGGAACCATGGGATCGGCGTAACCGGACCCTATTTCGACTAGCGTATCCATGGGCATATTGCTCAAGGGCCGCAGTAGCTGGGGATCGACCCCATTGCTCGACGGAGAGGCAACTGCAACTCATGGTGGATGACATCACGTAAATCCATTAATGTCAAGCTATACGTCCGTCGGCAATGGACAATTGGCAAGGTGGCGGTCGGTAAGCCTCTTAGAAGATGTGATAATTATCTTGTACCTTTGGATATGTACTTAGAGTACACGCCCGGTTAGTTTGTTGGTTAGCGTAGGTTGTTAGCTAACTAGATAGACTAGATTGTCTTGTACTCCAAAAGCCGACTTGTATGTCAAGCCGATCCATTGATCGTTGTAATCTCATCTGTAACATACCTTGCACCGGGGTTTTACCGTCGCCTATATAACACCAAACCCAGGCCACCGAGAGGGGCATCTGGTTCCCTCCATTCTCACATGGTAATCAGAGCTTTCTACCAAACGGAATTTCTTCATGGCGCTAAGTTCCACCTCCTCCGTAGCTTCTGTTGTGCAGTCGCTCGTCACTTTCCTTCCGGTGGCGAGAAGCTCACACGCGCCAACCACCCGTCATGGAAGTCCCAGGTGCTCTCAGCCCTAAGGGGAGCACTCATGCTTGACATCATCAAGCACTGGGGCTTGTCCTCCCGCTGAGTTCTGCCGGCCAAGGAGAAGGCTGTACCGCGGCACAAGGTGCCGGTGATGATGAACCACCCGAGATCAACCCCGACTTCAAGACCTGGGTGGCCAAGGATGGTACGGTACTCAACTACCTGCTCACCAATCTGTCCAAGGAAATACGTGGGCAGGTGAACTCGGAGGACACCGCTACCAAAGGCGTGGGCAGCCATCGAGAGCATGTTTGCTTCTCAGTCCCGTGTGCGCATCATTAGCACGCGCATGGCATTGGCGACGGCGTCCAAGGGGTCGTCGACCATAAGCAAGTACTTCAACAAGATGAAGGGGCTGGCGGACGAGATGGCATCTCGCCGCCGAAAAGCCGGAAGATGAGGAGTTGATCTCCTACATCTTCACGGGATTGGATCTTGAATTTGATCCTGTCGTGTCTGCTGTTACCACCAGGGTCAAACTGATCTCGGTGGCGGAGCTCTTCACTCAGCTGACGGCGTTCGAGCAACGCTAGGAAATCAAGAACGGCGGCAGCAAGTTCCAGTCATCGGCCAATCTCGTGGCCAAAGGAGGTCATGGTGGTGGCTAACAGAACGCCCGTGGACGTGGTGACTTTATTCGTGGAGGAGGAGGCCACTCTCAGGGAGGTGGCTGTTGGTATTTCTTAGCGTAAGCAGCAAAGTCCGCAAGCGCACTGAAAGTACCGTTGTAGCACTTCACCTAGAAGTATTCCGTGTCGAATTTCCACGAGGAACGGGAGCTAAGTCTGTTCTTCTAGATATCAAGGGTCAAGCATAGGAGGTGATCCTAGGAGTGATGTGTTCTTTTCGGCACTTAGACTAAGTCAGGCTACTCTGTCTAGTAATCGAGTATTACTGGGCATCCGAGTGCACTTGGTCACTAGCGATGCCGGCCTCTCGCCTCTACTACGCCTTGGGGCGTGGAGGAGTGCGATGGGTGAATAGGGCTGTCACCACCTATCCCCTACCTCACAACCGTGGATTGCGGAGCAAACGAGGGTGATTCATAACTTAGACACCACGTCTACGTTACTTGTCACTACTCTAGCGTCGATCGGGGGATCCGTCTTCATCGGCCCTCTACGGAGCATTTACCGGAAGGTAAACAACGATCCCGTAATTCTCGATAAAATAAATGATAGCGTGAAACTTAAGAATGATACTGAAAGTAAGACACGAATAACTTCCACCAAGCCGAAAGGTTACCCGTAGTAGAGGTACAAGGTAGGGAGGCGGGGCCGAAGTCCTGACTCCTCAGACCGAAAAAAAAGACCGCGAGGGTCGCTACTCCTCTCTTCCTCTCTACCTTGCACTCTCCCTCACTCCCTCCGAAAGTGTCTTGGCACTCTAAACCACCCTATATATGAGGCGTGGAGTGTAATTCCGAAGGAATGTGGGGCAGTGATGGATCACATGGTGAAGTGTGAATGTGATCCTTTATTGAATGATGTGAAGTGAATTGGTGAGGGATGAGTGAATTGGTGAGATACAAGGGGAGCCATGGGCCTCTTTATATAGGGAAAGCAAGAGGGAAATGGAGGGTTCTCCTTGATCTTGGGGACTTTCGGGCGTTTGGCGGGAAATTCTTGGCGCCATCCCGAAAAGCACCCTATGCAACCGCCTCTTCTCCTTCGGACGCTGGGTCAAGGAAAAAGCGCGGGATCGGGGATCGCTCTCTGCTTGGCGGCGGCCGCACTGCGGCGGCCGCCGTGAGTTTGGCCCGCCTGGTGCCGGTTTTGGCCGGGTGGGCTTGTGGCCCACTCCGTGTCGCGTCCCTCGGGGTGCTTTGGCCTGTTCGTGGCCCAGTTTTGGGCCTTGGTGGCATTCCCCATGTCCAAAGCGCAGCTTCCGATGTACGCTTCTCTCTTCCTTTTGGCGTACTTTTACTGTTTCCACGTTTATGCACGCAAAACATATTTTCTTGAATACAAGTGGAACTAGATTAATAGCAAAGGTTCATGTGGAAAAAAGTACGTTATTCACCATGTTATATAACTAAGTTGGCGGTATAAAGTGTACGATAAGGACCGCCAACAACTCCCCACACTTAGTCTTTACTCGTCCCTCGAGTAAAGTGCAAGACTAGGTGGGTTTACCTCCGATGAAATAAAATCTGCGCATACAAGTTATTCCGGGCTTCACCAAAGACTTGTGAAATTTTGATGTGTCTACCACATTAATCTTGGGTAATTGAATTATGGAACAATCATGGATTCAAATCCCTTTGCTTCGATAAGTGCAGGAACTTGGGTTTTCATATGATTTTGAAAATGTAAATATAGCGTTGCTCCTCGAATGATTCACTTTCGGATCACTCAAATATTTGTGTCTGGTTCCTCACCGAGGCATATGAGAGTTTTGCCTTCTTTCTTTTCTACTTCTAAAAAGCTTATATGGATCTTTGGGTAGGGAAAAGATATGAAGGCATACTTACTCTACATATAGTGCTAGGCCAAAGCTTGGATCCAAGGAGAAGGATGGCATACCCTAGATCAAGAAGTGCATGTGTGTGGATATGATATAGTGGAACCTATACTATACTCCTTGATATGAGTGATCTCTCTCTTATGAAGACTTTATTCTTGAGAACATGGCTATCTTTTTGCATGAGCCTTCATGTGCTCATCTCTTAGTCTTGGACCTTCATGTGTCCAACTTTTTTTTTCATGGGACCTTCATGTGTCCCTATATTTTTTTCATAGCCATGTCTCTTTGAACCACAAATATATATAGAGAGAGATCACTATCTGGTAGAGCATGGAGTATTTTATTTCTAAGATGTCTCCTTTTTTTTGTCTACTCCCAATGTAGGAGTAGAGCTTTTGGTATGGTGGACGGAAGCATGTTTCTAGCGTATTCCCAAAGTGTAGGAATAGCTGATATATGTGGCGTGTAATGTGATCTTGATCTTGGGGGCATGACAACTATCTCAACAAGGGTCAACGAGACTTGACACAAGCTCAATGCAAAGATAAGTAGCATATATATATGGTAGGTTTTTGCATTTGATAAACTCAATATGGCTCTAGTAGGAATTTGCATATCATTGAGGAGCATGCTAATTGAATTTTGAATTTTTGAAAACAAATCCCAAGTTCATATAAAAGAGCAAGGTTCAAATTATCCAGCTATATCACATATTCCAATTACTTAGATAACATGGGGTCCCTATGATAGATAATTCACAAGGCATAGGAATATTAGCAAGGAATAAAAAGTATGCAAATTTTTATCAAAGGATAGCATGGAGATGGAGCATCCACATTTTTCTCTTTTTAGTGAGGAATAAAATATATGTTGACTGAAAAGATATTGAGAGATTTAATGAGGTGGAGCTCAAGGATGATTAAAACATTTTAATGATCATACATTTTAATCTTGTTCAAAAAGGGAGGGTAAAGGATTTCAATTTTTTTTACCTTGTGTAGTCTCCTCCCCCCACACTTGTTCTTTTGACAAATTATATAGATGGAAAATACAAAAAGGGACAAGTGTGCATCCAACAGGTTTTGTCTTGTTGATATGTTCAAAAATTTAAACTTCAAAACTTTTGGGGAGATGTGAGAGCGAGAGTTTTGCACAAACCACCGTTTGAAGAGGAAGGAGTTAACGATAGTTGTTTGTCTCATCCTTCTCTATCGTGAATTGCTCGATGATTGTGCATTGTGTTGGGGAGATCTCGAAAGTTTGTCATTGTGTTGGGAGATCTCCCCACACTTGGTCTTGTACCTGGTTTTTATTCAAAAACAAGAAAACAAAACAAAAGAAGGAAAATACATGGCTCTATCGGATGAACACCGTGGAGCCTTTATTGAGATTATTTATTTTATTCGTTTATTTATTTTTTTTTTTTGTTTTATTTTATTTTATTTGCTCACATCAACATCAGATACTCAAGCAAGGCTAACATAAAAGAAGCTGTGTAAACATAGCCTTGATTTGCCCTCATCATAAAAATACTTCCTTGTTTATAGACATAAGGCTCTAAGTTCATTAATCAAGATTCAACACCATGTCAAACCTTTGATTAAGGAAGCTGTTTTCAACCTAAGCACCATGCTTAATTTGAAAAAAGACCAATGGATGTACTGAATTCTAATACACCCAAACCGAGAACATAAGACATAAACATGGGAAGAATGTATGTTCAAAACTATGGGGACAAAAATGAGTAAGAGTGTTGGTGAACTTTTTATTTCCTTTGCATACACGGGAATACTTACCGCAACATTTATGGATGAAGCATTGGAGTTGTTGCTGCGGTTTGCATGATTGCTTCCGCCCAAGTGCACCTCAAGGCTAGGCCACACACACGCGTGTGTATGGGCCATGGGTCTTGATGGTAGCGAAGAAAGGATGAGAGACAAACCCTTCTTGCTTGTGGAAGCAATGATGGGTGGAGTCAGGCAAAGACTTTGGCATGTATCTTAAACATGCGGGGCCAACTCGCTCCTCTCTTCTCTTATTTTTTTTTATATATATGTATTATATATTTTTTTTTTTCGACAACACTCTTGTTTTCTTTTTTTTTTTATAATTCTATTCTCTTTTTTTTTTTTCAACAAGGCAGGGTGACATCATCTTTTTATGACCCCTTGGTTGATGGAACTTAAGATTCTCACCATCTTCCCCCAACACACACACACACACACACTTGGACTTTGTGTAAAAAGTCAAGTGTGCAAGGTCCGTGTCTCTTTTTGAGTTTGTTCCATTACCCATGAGCATCAAAGTTTATTGTTGATGTGGCCCCCATCTTCTCAAGCATCGCGTGCCTCCTTTGGTCTTCTCAATCGATCTCCACCAAATGGTTAGCGACAAGAATACCCAAAGGTGCATGCTAACTTGACAACAAGCTCTTGCTTTTATTAATCGAGAAAAAGGTTTTTTTTTTTTTTATATTAGGGGGTATCTCCCTGGTAGTGCTTTTGTTTATGGTCGTAAAGCTTGACTGCGGGAATTCTTCTTGCAGACTATCAAGGGTGGTGAAGTTCCCAGCTTCTCGGTAAGATTTTAGCGTTACGCTTTTAGCAAGGTTAGTGCCATCGTGCCACTACGATATCGACAAAACTTGTGATAGACGAAGACACCCACAACCATCCTCTTGAAAAGTTTGTGAATGAGGATTAAGAGAAGGTTGGGTTCCTCGTGAGGGGCACGTGGTCGGGGTTTTAACAACTCTAGAGATCCAAAAGGTGGGCATGAAATTTGAGGGATCTCAAAGGATGATTGTTCATGCTCACTAGCGCTTTCTATCTTGGTCTCTAGAGTTGGTGCCTCGTGCATGTCCATGGAACATGAGTTTTATCCTCCCAAGATGTGTCATGAAGAATGAACATTGAATCTCGACCTTTGTCAAGAACAACATTTTCTTGGCCGGAGGGACATGTCTTGTGTTCGAGTGAGGGCGATGGGTGGTTTGTTTCACTAAGATGCGAGAGAAACTTAGGTGAATCGAATGGAGTTATGAACTCCTGCCTCCTCGAGCAGGTTTTGGTTGGGAAGATGCTTCGCCTTTGGGATTTCTAGGTGAGAGGCACAAGCATTCTTTCCCAACTTCTCATCACGGCTCTCCTCTATAGCTTTTGTGAAAAAGCTTTTCTAGAGGGTAACCTATGAGAAGATTGAAGTCAAGGATGAGATAGTATGGAAGTCTAAGCACACCTCGGCTTTTCGAGGTTACGAATCACCCTTGAATTCAATGGAACTCCGGCGATGAAGCATTCCTTCCTTCGGTGTTAAGGTGGGTTCGGAGAAGGGCTCGGTCGATCCTAAGGATGGTAGAGGTATGGATTCGGCCGATGAGGGCTTCTCAAAGCTTGACATGCCCCGGTTTTGGTGGGGTTTGTGTTTTACGATGGGAGAAGTGTGCTTCTCTAAGATGTGATTAAGGATCTTCCTTTGTTCCATCGTAATTTTATCAATAAATGACCCTCCAAAGGGTCATGTCAAGGCATAGGGCGTTGTCTATGTCAAGACCGAACGAAAGATATGTGAAACATACTCTCGGGTAATGACAAGTCTAGGTCGTGATGTATTAACATAGTAAACCCGGCCCAAGCCGCACCTAGGACTCTTTTTTCGAAATCAAGGAATGTCCTTGGTAGGGAGTTTGATGGGGAAGAATGGTAGACAAAAATTGTCTTTGAGTTCTTCTAAATCCCCGCTAAACTTCCTATGACATTAGTGTACTATTGTTTTGCTTTCCCCTGTGAGGGAGAGCGTAAAACAAATTCCACATAAAATTTCTTGTGTCATGTCAAGAATGGTCCGACATGAACACTTCTCCTTGAAATCTTGTAAGAGGCTAAAAGGGTTGTCATAGAGCTTAACCTCTTCGGGCGTGTCATACTCATGGGGAGAGTCTATCACCGAAGTTTTTTTTTTCATCCGGCGTGGATCAGTAATGAAAAATGTTTTCCTCCCTAGCTTGACATCTACATCCCCGGATGTTGATAAAAAATATTTTTTTTCTTTAGGGATGCCCGCTTGGAATTTCAATTTCTTGGATATCAAAAATGTAAAAATCTTTTTTACATTCTTGTGCGTAAGAATTCGGTCATGTATGGTCTCTTGGCAAAAGCCTGAGTTGTTTGGGTTCTAAAGGATTCCTTCACACATTTTAGTGCAAGGGATTTGAATGTTTATACCCATAGCAAGATTATACATGCCTCCACCAATCCTCAATAGAGTCATGGAAAAATGTTCATCGAGGAGTGTTTCGGGATCACCGGGATTGGTGGTTTCTTCTATTGTTCAGTATTTCGAGGTGTTATTGAATCCTTCGGCAAAGAAGGTCCCTTGAAAAATAGGAGATCCTACCATGCGGTCCCCTTGGGTTTTGGTTCGTGCAAGGGTCTCTCTATAGGTGTATCGAGGTTAAGCAATAGCCGAAGAGACTTCCCTTTGATCTGCTTGGGTTCTACTCGGATGGGTTCTAGCGGAGAGTATTCTCACAAATATGGGTTAGAAAGCTCCTCCTTCCATTTGGGTTTTATGTGAAAATGACCCTCCAAAGAGTTATGTCACAAGCAATAAGATAGATGCTCTATCAAAGGGTTTTCCAATTTCAAGCCTGAAAATGTTTGGACTGAACCATGGCTATAAAGCCGTAGAGCTCAAATCTTGAAGCCGTGATTGGCTTTGAAGATTGACATGGTTCTAAGAGCTCGCCCTAGGAGCAAAAAGGTTTAGAGATGGTTGCTCCATAATTAAAAAGAAAATAAAAATAAAAAAGAATGGCGAGGGGGTAGGGCACACAATCGATATACTAGGTTTCACAAACTTTAACGACAACCGTTCCCAAGCAATGGCGCCCGGAACATGCTTGTTGGTATTTCTTAGCGTAAGTAGCAAAGTCCATGGCCGCACGGAAAGTACCGTTGTAGCACTTCACCTAAAAAGTATTCCGTGTATCAATTTCCACGGGGAATGGGAGCTAAGTTTGTGATATCAAGGGTCAAGCATAGGAGGTGATCCTAGGAGTGATGTGTTCTTTTTTAGCACTTAGACTAAGTCAGGCTACTCTCGTCCTAGTAATCGAGTATTACCGGGCATCCGGAGTGCACTTGGTCCGCCAAGCGATGCCGGCCTCTCGCTCTACTACGCCGCAACCGACGTGGAGGAGTACGATGGGCGAATAGGGCCGCTCACCACCTATCCCTACCTCACTACCGTGGATTGCGGCAAACGAGGGTGATTCATAACTTAGACACCACGTCTACGTTACTTGTCACTACTCTAGCGTCGATCGGGGATCCTGTCTTCATCAGGGGCCCTCTACTAGAGCATTTACCGAAGGTAAACAACGATCCCGTAATTCTCGATAAAATAAATGATAGCGTGAAACTTAAGAATGATATTGAAAGTAAGACACGAATAACTTCCACCAAGCCGAAAGGTTACCCGTAGAGGTACAAGGTAGGGAGGCGGGAGCCCGCATGACAGTCGGCACTCCGACGGCCGAAAGATCGCGGGGTCGCTACTCCTCTCTTCCTCTCTACCTTGCACTCTCTCTCACTCCCTCTCGAGTGTCTTGGCACTCTAAACCACCCTATATGTGAGACGTGGAGTGTAATTCCCGAAGGAATGTGGGGCGAGTGATGGATCACATGGTGAAGTGTGAATGTGATCCTTTATTGAATGATGTGAAGTGAATTGGTGAGGGATGAGTGAATTGGTGAGATACAAGGGGAGGCATGGGCCTCTTTATATAGGGAAAGCAAGAGGGAAATGGAGGGTTCTCCTTGATCTTGGGGACTTTCGGGCGTTTGGCGGGGAAATTCTTGGCGCCATCCCTAAAAGCACCCCATGCAACCGCCTCTTCTCCTTCGGACGCTGGTCAAGGAAAAAGCGCTGGCGGGATCGACGCCGTTCTCCTGGCGGCCGCCGCCGCGGTGTGGCGCCGCGGAGTTTGGCCCGCCTCGTGCCGGTTTGCCGGGTGGGCTTGTGGCCCACTCACCGGTCGCGCGTCTCGGGGGGTGCTTTGGCCCGGTTCGCTACTTGGTTTTGGCCTGGTGGCATTCCCTTATCCAAAGCGCCAGATTCGATGTACGCTTCTCTCTTTCTTTTGGCGTACTTTTTACCGCTTCCACGTTTATGCACGCAAAACATAATTTCTTGAATACAAGTGGAACTAGATTAATAGCAAAGGTTCATGTGGCAAAAGTAATGTTATTCACCATGTTATATAACTAAGTTGGCGGTATAAAGTGTATGATAAGGACCGCCAATAGTGGCCGTGGCGGCGGTCGTCAAGGCGGCAACATGTTCCAAGCTGGCCTCATCTGCTAGCTATGCTGCAAGGAAGGACACCCCGTCATGCGTTGCTTCAAGAGGTTCGATAAAAACTTCACCGGTCCTCCTCAAAAGTCGGGTTTAGATGGACCACCTCGTCCCTATGGCGTGGATACCAATTGGTACATGGACACGGGTGCAACCCGATCACATCACAAGTGATCTTGAGTGCCCGACGATGAACAACAAGTACAATGGCGCGATCGATTCACGCGGGCAAATGGATCGGTATGGAGATTGCACACATCGGTCATAGCACAATTCATTCCCCTACTAGAAATCTTTACCTACGCAATACTCTTCATGTTCCTGATTCCAATAAGCATCTAGTTTCTGTTCAATGACTTGCTCAAGATAACAATGTGTTTGTTGAATTTCACCCTCGTCATTTTGATATAAAGGAGGAGGAGACGAGGAGAACGGTTCTCAGAGGCAAGGTTGAAGGAGGCCTCTATCCACTACGATCATCATCTACCAATAAAACCCCATCGAATAAGAAGGCACTTGGTGCTGTTCGTCCAAGTTTTAGTGTGTAGCATGATAGGCTAGGACATGCTTCGGCTCATGTAGTTCAGCAAGTTCTTAGTCATCATAATATTTTTGTTTCCAAAGACTCGAATAAAGTAGGGCATGTATGTAGTGCATGTCAACAAGGCAAGGCTCATCAATTGCCTTATCCTCGGTCTAGCAGCAAATCAGCTAGACCCTTGGATCATAATTTTTCAGATGTTTGGGGGTCGGCTCCTAATTCAAGAGGGGGCGGCATAGCTACTATGTTAGCTTCATTGATGATCATAGTAAATTTGTTTGGATCTACCTTTTTGCGTTACAAGTCCCAAGTTTTTCAATGCTTTCATAACTTCCAAAGCTTTGTTGAGCGGCAATTTGGTAGAAAAATTCTAGCAGTACAAACTGATTGGGGAGGGAGTATCAAGCATTGAACTCCTTCTTCCAACGCATTGGGATCTCGCATTATGTGTCATGCCCACATGCCCACCAGCAAAATGGATCTGCCGAGCGCAAGCATAGACATATTGTCGAGGTTGGACTCACTCTTTTAGCCCACGCATCCATGCCCTTGAAATTTTGGGACGGCGTTCCTTGCTGCATGTTATTTAATTAACCGGCTACCATCTCGGGTTATTGATAATGAAACACCCTTCTATCGCCTTTTTGATCAAGAACCGGATTATAGCATGCTTAGAACCTTTGGTTGTGCCTCGCCGGCCCAATCTCCGTCAAACAACACCAAGAAACTTGCTTTCCGGTCCAAACCTTTGTGTTTTTCTTGGGTATAGCAATTTGCATAAAGGCTATAAATGTCTTGAACCATCTATCGGCCCGAGTGTATATTTCTAGAGACGTGGTTTTTGATGAAGGGGTGTTTCCATTTGCTTCTATGCATCCGAATGCCGGAGCCCAACTCAGATCCGAAGTCCAACTTCTTCCTGATTCACTTCGAAATCCATCTTCTAGTTTGGGGAATGTGTATGTGTCTAGAGCTGATGTGAGCTCTCCATTGGAAACTAATCCCTCTTTGAGTTGTGCACAAGATATTGTGATTGCGAGAAAAAATTCGAACAAAATGATGCCCGGATGAGCGAGAATGTGCATCCAGAAGATCATCATCGCATGTGTGTGCCCGGGGAAGCAGCGCGCCCGTCGAGGTGGATTCGCTGGACATTCTCCTGCATACCGGGGGAGATCAGTCTCGGGATCCGTCGGCAATTAATTTCGGTGGAGTCGGGGTGGATCGATGGTGTCCCGGCTCGATCTTACGCACCCAAAGAACTCTGCGGCCGGCGTCTCCCCGTGGACGAGACCTTTGAATCACTGCGCCCGCGGTACTGATCCGAAAGTGACCTGTCTGCCGAGTGGTGTTGGCCTCAAGGTGGATCCCGGTGGGTCGGTGGTGTCGACTGGATCAGCTGTGGAGTCCTCCGGTGTGGGTGCTGGTGTGTCACGACCGGTAACTCATCTCCAACACGGGATTTCAAAGCCCAAATCCTATTCTGATGGCACCGTAAGGTGGTGTATGGTGTCTACAGCTTCTGCAGGTGAACCAAGTACTGTTGATGATGCTCTTCGTGATCCCAAGTGGGCAGCGGCGATGAAGTCTGAGCATTCTGCTTTGCTTCAAAACAAGACTTGGCGATTGGTTCCTCATCCTCGTGGTGCTAATGTGGTTGGATGTAAGTGGGTTTATAAAGTCAAAACACATTCTGATGGTTCAGTTGACAGGTATAAAGCACGGCTTGTAGCCAAGGGGTATAAGCAACGGTATGGCATCGACTATGAGGACACGTTTAGTCCAGTTGTTAAAGCGGCTACAATCCGACTTGTACTCTCTCTTGCTATCTCGAAGGGGTGGTCCTTGAGGCAGCTGGACATCTCAAATGCATTCCTCCATGGTGTTCTTGATGAAGAGGTTTATATGCAACAGCCTCCAGGGTATGTTGATCTGGCTCATCCCACTTATGTGTGTAAACTCGACAAAGCAATTTATGGCCTGAAACAGGCGCCACAAAGATGGCATGAAAGCTTCAGTCACTAGGGTTTGTACCCTCCAGGTCTGATACGTCATTATTTTATTATCATAAAGGAACCTATACCATATTTGTGCTAATATATATTGATGACATCATTGTAGCAAGCTCGTCACAAGATGCCACGCGAGCCCTTCTCTCAGATCTGCAAAAAGACTTTGCTTTGAAAGACTTGGGGGATCTCCATTATTTTTTGGGCATTGAGGTCAAGCGTGATGCTAATGGCTTGACACTCTCGCAGGGAAGTATGCGACTGAAATTTTGTCACGGTCAGGTATGGGAAATTGCAAACCCATGGATACACCGCTTTCTAGCTATGAAAAGCTAAGTGTTGTTGATGGTCACAAGCTTGGAGATGTTGACTCCACACGTTATAGAAGTTTGGTTGGGGCTTTGCAGTATCTTACACTAACAAGACCTGACATTGCTTTTGCTGTAAATAAAGTGTGTCAGTTCTTGCATGCCCCCACTACTACGCATATGAGCGCTGTGAAGAGGATCCTGAGGTACATTCGTGGGACTACAAACATGGGGCTTCGGTTCAAGAAATCATCTCCTATGATAGTGAGTGCCTTCTCGGATGCCGATTGGGCAGGCTGTGTTGATGACAGGAGGTCTACTGGAGGTTTTGCGGTGTACTTAGGTAACAATTTGATATCATGGCAAGCAAAGAAACAAGCTACTGTCTCACGCTCAAGTACTGAAGCTGAATATAAGTCACTAGCTAATGCTACGGCAGAGATGATGTGGGTTCAGAAGTTGTTGACAGAATTGAAAGTGCCACATGCTCCTCGTGCTAGGTTGTGGTGTGATAATCTTGGTGCCAAATACTTGTCAGCTAACCTTGTTTTTCATGCTAGGACTAAGCACATTGAAGTTGATTATCATTTTGTCAGAGAAAGAGTTTCAGCTGGGCTACTGGATGTTCGATTCATTAGCTCCAATGATCAGGTAGCAGATGGTTTCACCAAGGCTTTGCCAGTGCTTAAGCTTCGGAAATTCAGAAACAATCTCAACTTGTATAGTGGCTGAGATTGAGGGGGAGTGTTAGAAGATGTGATAATTATCTTGTACACCGGATATGTACTTAGAGTACACGCCGGTTAGTTTGTTGGTTAGCGTAGGTTGTTAGCTAACTAGATAGACTAGATTGTCTTGTACTCCAAGCTGACTTGTATGTCAAGCCGATCCATTGATGGTTGTAATCTCATCTGTAACATACCTTGCGCCGGGGTTTTACCGCCGCCTATATAACACGAAACCCAGGCCACCGAGAGGGGCATCTGATTCCCTCCATTCTCACAAAGCCTAGCCACGAGGATACAACACCATTCATGAACTTTATCATCGGCAAGGCTACCTAGAATGCCGATAAATATCGTGGAGAGACGCAACGCACATGGTTGGAAAAGGATAAAATTGGGGTAGTATGTATACTAAATATCCGTAGAAGAGGTGTTTGTGCTATAGAACGTAGGCATTGCGTGCAAAATGACTGACGAGTGAAGGGAAAAAAAACGAAAGCAACAGAGCATAAAACAAGCGTCGTCTATAACATCCTGGTAGCACAAACTGAATTTTAGAGCGTGAGGATCAGTGGTGCAGAGGCAACGAGCACCGGAATCGTCATCTGCAGGTAGCCGCGGCGCTCTCCTAGCCTGCCAGCGGCCCCGTAGCCGTAGCAGTACTCCTCGCCCTCGCCGTATCCGGCGCCCTGCTCATACGGCTGCTGGCTGCCCTCGCCATATCCGGCGCCCTGCTCATACGGCTGCTGGCTGCCCTCGCCGTAGTACCGGGCGCCGACTGGCTTCTGCTGCTCGTGGTCACGAGACTTGTGGTAGTAGGACTCGTCTGTGCCGCCGACGCACTCTTTGCGTTCCCTAATCTCAAAGCTTCCTGCGCACATTGGAACGGAAGATATCATGGTCAGTCGTCCGATATGCAAGCATGATGAATCGAAGAAAGATCAAGTGTGTTTCCAGAGTGACAGTGTGTTCTTCACCTCTGTCGGGGCCGTCGCTGCATCCCGTGGTGAGCGCCTGCTTCACCGCCAGCACCGACGCGCCCGTTGGAGAACTTGAAACTCTCGGTGGCCACCTGCTCCACGCACTCCAGCGCCAGCTTGGTCTCCTCAAGGCACCACCCGCCGCAGTACTCGTCCACCTCGTTCTGTTGCACGTGGAATGCGCCCTCTGCGTTCAGCCTGAACTCCGCCGCGCACTGGCTGTAGATCTGCGGTTGTGCCACGCATGAACGTGCATGCCCACGCATTTGCTGAAAGAGATGCAATCTTAAACTGACAATTAGCGTTGATGTCTTACATTGGGGTCATCAAAGCAATGGCACGCTCTGTCGAACAATTCCATGGCTTCTTTGCCTGCAAGTAAACATAATATGGAGTGAGACGTTTCAAAATTATTTCAGATTTCCTGAAATGTTTCAGACACCTTTTCCTTCATTCAGTATCCAGGAAAATATCAGGTTATGAATTCCAAGCTGTTTGAAACAGCAAAGTACGAGTAGACAGTAGACACTCACTGGAGTAGCAGCATGGGATCAGTATGTAGATGGTAAAGGCTAGGACTAACAAGCTACCACTTCTTTGCGAGGCCATTGCTTAGAGACGAATAATATGATGAGCTGATGAACAGAGTGGTGTGGTTTAGGCTTAGGCTCGCTATTGCATCTAAATTAGCCTGTGGCTGATCAGTTATATATATATATATATGGCCATTTCAGCATGCATGTGGGTGTGGAGGACGCAGGGTATTTCACCAACCTATAGTCCGACTCATACTCCAAAGGATGCTCAATTGCACACTCCTCGCTAAACTTCTCCTCAAGAATCGCCTATACTCTAACTTTGAACAATGTAATTTGCTCAACAGAAAAAAATATGAGTACGCATGCTGTTAACTTACATGCAAAATTTGAATGAACAGGGTAAGGTTGGCACAAACCAATGGGCTAGTAGTTGCTCTGAATCAAGCTCCTTAATTTTGAGCTTTTCGAGGGCTCCAAAGAAAATTTTAGTAAATACTTACTTCTGCTCCGAAAAAGAGCACATATGTAGCTATAATGCTAAATAAAATAAATATGCATGCCTTTATCACGCTGTTGGGTGGTGCCGTGGTGGTCTACATGTTAATTGTTTATTAAAGGATTTGGATGACCTGGTTGTAATGCTGTTGCTTGTACCAGTGCGTTGTGTGTGAAGCTCCTTATATTTGCGTTAACTTGGTGCTGGTCTACAAGCATTCGACAAACCCAAGCTTTCTCCCCGATTTTGATTCACCGTGCCGGAGGAAAAACGAGAAGTGTGGCCAAGGAAGAGTAATGCCTTCACTCTTGCTAAGTCAAAACTGAGATTCTTGGTCGCTAGGACTGTCCTCAGTTTTTTCTTACCCAATGTCTGTCGGATCTAACGGCTTGACACTTGCAATCCGATCACCTTGCTTGCACGGAAACATTTTTTTAACAACCACCGCTAATCAATCGAGGTATTCAATAATCAAATATTGATATCGCACTTGCATGTTTACAGAGGCGGCTTCTGTATAATATTTTCCTTCATAGTGCTTCCTGTTAGAGGGCTGCTAAAGTCCCCGTGTCTGAATGATGCAGGCATAGTGTTCATGTCCTTCTCAGCGCGTGTCGGTGGTGGATGTGGATTTTTTTTAATTGAGTGAAGGAAAAGTAGATCGAGTAGTGTTCCCGGTAGTACTTAAGGTACTATTTCACCAGTGTTGGAATGTGATCTCGGCTAATCCTAAGATTAGTCATCAACTAATTATTAATTCATGGTGGTCCACCTACCATATATATCTAACAAATTAGATGATCGGCGGCAACCTTAAGATTTTCTAGGGTTCGCCCCCTGTCCCACAGCGCAACTATACAAGGGGCGCCCTATCGTCTCCACCCATCCATTCGCACGTGATTATTCACATAACCGGTCAATTAGGCGTTGGAGGGTGCGGGAAGGCTGTCACCCACATTAATCCCGCAGGTCATCTTATCGGCGTTAGAAAGCCGTGCCGCTTTGGCGACTCAAGTTGTTCATCAACGAGAGGGTTTCCGAGTCCTCAGGTGATGAACTTAGATCATCTACTTCATCTACATCAACATCCAGCAACACAGATGGCATCTACACACTCTGGTAAGTATTTAAGATTAGATTCTGCATTGAGTTAAGTTAGTGATCATCATTAGGCTAAGATAAGATTCTGTTTAGTCTAAGATTTATTTCTACAACCAGTTCTCCAAGGTTAGAAGCTCTTATACAAGTAGATCAAGTGAAAACCCCAATTTTCACAATCAAAACAAATTAGAGCACAAAGATAACCGCAAAAAAACACAAAGGAAGAGTAATTTATCTCATGGTTCGGCTCACTATACAAAGGCTAGCCTACTTCCACGTTGTTGAGGAAGCCACAAGGACCTGTGTCATACATCAAGAGAAATTGGTAGGTCCTTCTCAGCTCCACACATGACTCATGACTGGTTCATACCTTAGGGCACAACATTCATTAGGGCTTCTCGGTGAGAAAAGAAAAGTGACTCACCATCCGGCGTGGAAGGCGGATGAGTTGACCAAACGACTAGAGTAGTCGGCGACTCACGGGGAGGAGAGAGAAAAATGCGACTCATGATTTAGCGTCGACTCTTTCCGGATAAAGAATGATTTCATGCCCACGGCAATGGCGGCGGTGGAGTGAGTCATGCGGTGGCGGTAGTGGAGCAAGTTAGGCGACACAATGGTTGGGAGCTAGTCGGGCGGAGATGACGGCACCCTCGTCGGTGCATATGTGCTTGCACGGGACCTCGCGTTCCTCATCCGCATGGGCCCTCGCCCGATCGGCGTTAAATTGCGGCCATCGTCTCGTGCCCAACATCTAGCAGATGGAGATGCTCGCGACCTGTGCATTGGCATAAGCGCGCCAGATGGGCCCTCACCCAGGTCCCTCCCGGTGGAGACGGCTACAAATGTTACGTCGTCGAGTGCAATTGTGCGGATAGAGGAAGGGGAAAGAAGCAGTAGATATAGAAAGAAAAAAGAAGAAGGAAATGATAAGTCGAGTGTGGGTCAAAACTACACCGGAAATGCATGAGTCGGCGCATGCGTGATTCGGTTTTGAGCCCTACATGGTTCTAGGCCGAGTCGGCTCACCACCGTGGGTGCCCTTAGCTTTAGTGACGGCCACATCCATTCTCTCTCGTGCGCCCTACAACCCTTCTCTAGCCAAAATGGTTTGCTTGCCACATGTCGTCACTACATCGTTGAAACACCGACAACACATGCACCGATGTCAATTTGGAATATGGGATCACGAGTGTGAGCCGTCATCTCGTCTGTCCGTCGATTAGCGTTTCATGCACTCCGTCCAAAAAAGCAAAAATTATATTTATGGTACTTATTTTGTATCATATATATCTTTAATAAATTTAGACCGTTTAACTCATCGAAAAACGAGAATTATATTTTTTAATAGATGGATTGAGTATTTTAAAAAATTTAACAAACATTGTCTATATTTAATTTTACAGTCGCATTTCGCATGCTTCAAGAGTAAAATCTTCACTGATGGCAAAATGAAAATCACTACTTACTTTGCTACACAGAGAAAGAAACGAATAACTGCTTGCAATCTTTACAACATTTTTTAATCTCTACTAATCAGTTTCATCAAAGTCACAACAGCCGCAGTAGAAAAATACACGTCCAAGACCATAGCATTGAGGGAAATCTCCTGTTGAGGCTGAGCCCATTTGCGCTGCTGGTTAGCTCATCAAGATCGCTTACCGCTACATGTGAGCCTGAAGGTCAACATTGCAGGTGTCAGATGTGACTTGTATGTGCACACGTGGGAATGGCATATATATTGTAACCATAGTTTAATTTGCTCATCCCATTTTAATCCGCTATATATTATGTTTCGTTTTGCTTTAATTATTTTCTTTTAGATACTATACTATTTTAGTGTCTGGAATTACTAGCAAAATGCTTCCTTTGCTAAACAGGTTGCCTACTAGATTTTGCTTGGAAAAAATGGTGATCATACCTCCATTAAGATTCGTAGAACTACCAGCAGTAGTGGCACTATTGGCCGTATTGCTGCCCCCACTGGCACCAACGGCATTGCCGGCGCCGGCGCCTCCACCGACACCACTGGCTCCTCCGCCGCTAGCAGCACCTCCGGCACCTCCTCCACCAGCTCCACCGACACCGCCGACGCCTCCGGCACCTCCACTACCAGCTCCACCAGCACCGCCTGCCTCCACCACCAGCACCTCCGACACCTCCACCACCGGCGCCGGCACCGCCACTACCACCCGCCACCCTGCTGGTTGTTGCCAACGTTGCCGCAGGACATCTGGAAGACGGCCTGGACGCCCTGCATGAGGCCAGGGCTGTAGCCCTGGATGTTGCCTAGGATGCCGTTCACACAGGTCATCATCAGCATCATCTGCCCGAAGCAGGGTCCTTGGCACATGAGCGCCGTTGACCCGCTGTTGCCGTTACCGCCACCGCCGCCGCCGCCACTGCTGCTGCTGCTGCTACCGCCGCCGCCGCCACTGCTGCTGCTGCTGCTGCTACTGCCGCCGCCACTGGTGCCGCCACCGCCGTTGTTATTGCCATTGCCGTTGCCGCTAGCGCCATTGCCAACATTGATGCCCATTGATTGGAGGCACCCGTTTATCACCTGTCACGCGACGTTTTCTTTCTTCAGTAGAGTGTCCATTTGCATTTTTCTTTTCTGATGCAGATGTACATTTATCTAGATTCTATAATCAAATTCATGTGCAAAACTATAGACCAATCTCTGTGAACTACAGATCATTCTCTGCTTTGTACAATCATTTATTTATCCTTACTGTTACTACCTAAAAATAAAACTGTTTACTGAACGTATGGGACTTTCGCGGTTATTTATTAGCAGTAATCCACAGTGAAACAGGGAAGGAGCAAACATTACTGAACTTAGAAGGGCGATTGTATAAACGAATTAAAATGCATGGCCTAATAAGCTGGGAGATTAATAGCTATCTTATGCAAGGATTATATATTGGTGATAAGCATGATTGGTGCAGATCTGCAGTCATTGAAATTGGGATGTTTTTAGTCACAAGGAAGAGAGCAGTTGATTTGAATTTGTGATGAATTTACCACCTTAGAGTGCAGGCCAAAGAATCGTTACCTGTCTATTGTCAAAGCAGAGAGCAGCCTGTGACACAATCTGGATGGCATCCTGTGTCCCTGGCACCACAGCACCACCTGCCGCTCCCCCTGCACCACCACCAGCTCCTCCTGCGCCACCAGCACCAGCTCCAGCTCCAGCACCAGCACCAGCACCAGCACCACCTCCTCCTTGTCCTGCATAGCGCATAAAAATAACAAAAGTGATCAGTAAATTACATATGTTTGTCAAGTGTCATTTGTAGATCTGGATGCCTTGTTTTGGAAGGCCTTAGCATCTGTGAACAGAGTAACAGACACAAGAGCTGGCTTCTGCCTGTTTTCAAGACTTAAAATTCTGACAGATTAAATTTAAGTATTGTATAAATAAAACCCTTTTTTCCGCAAAAACAAAGAGGTATAAAACTAACCCCACAAATAAATAAGGTCGAAGTAAGGAATTTAACAATGCATGCTTCATACGGCAACAAACAAAAACTGCATGCTGTGAACTGAAGATAGATTACCTCTGCAACAAGAGATGGACAATGCAAGCGCAACTGCACAACACAAGTGTCTCAGCCTCAGCTTGAGTGCTACCATGGCAGCTACTATCTCTGGAGTGTGTGAAATCTCACACCTTTATGATCACACTACCTAGCTAGGCAGCATACATATATATATGCAATCCCTTATCTATGTTAAGGCTGATGCTGGCTTCAGCAACAATGACACTGGCAAATGGCCTGCACGCATGCTCCTTGAGAAACATCGGATGCATATACTATTTATGTTGTGAAATGTGATTCCAGGAACCAATGGGATCGTCGGAGGTGTTTGGATATTGGAACCGTACCTAGAGCTGGAAAATGAGTGAGCCGGTGTTTGGTACTCAAGAACCCAACTACTTTCACTTGTTACTTAGACTTGGTTTTCCTTGGGAGAGTGTGCATAAATCACACCTAAACAGGGCATATAGCAAGGTTTTGCATGGTTCCTGCCTGCCTAGTTCTATTGACTAGCGATGTTGGACGACGTACGTAGCAATATAGTATAGTGATCTACTCTGATGTTGAAGTTGAGGCCTTCCCATTTGGACGCTCTGCGTGTATAGTGTATGTAAATGTACTAGCTATGTCTATGTGTAGCAGTAGAATGGCACACGATGCTAGTACACGGTTGTTAAACCACTCTAGTCGTCAAGAGTCAAGACTCTAGAGTGACATTTTGAATATACTAGAAAAATCAGATTATTATATATAATCCCGTGACGACTAACGAGGTAGGTCACTGACAATGAAGTACGTTCAAGTCCGGAGGAGATTGTAAAGTACGCTGCATTGGTTGATTGATCTAGTCTTCTAGACTAGTACGTGTTCTCTCCGATCTTTACCGTTCAACTGAGCACAGGAGCTGAAACCACGGAGCATTGAGAGAGCCTGTCTTCTCGACTAGCTATAGCTATGCATGATAATAAGGGCAGGGCATCGCATGGTGATCGCGAAGGGCAGGGCACGCATGGCTGACATCGCCATGGCGTCGGAGGAGAACAGAGCGAGTCCAGCTATTACTAGCTAGTGACGATGAATGTCGAATGGGTTTCTTGCGGTCGCACGGGTACGCGTCGTTGAGCTCACCTTTGACCGAGCGGCGCACGCCGTCAGGACAGAGGATCTAGCTACCACCGTGCCACCTACATCCCGTACGACACGACACCCAAAGGACACGCGATCGAGTGCGTTTTCCACCCCATCTACCGAACGGATCCTACCTACAACGCGACCATAAACCCTGTTGCAGTTGGCTGATGGGAATCAGACCAGCCAGGTGCTCTAGAACGTGCATGCGTTTTCGCTCCTATATACTATTGTTCTATCGAGTAATAAAACAAATAAACTAGCTGTAAGCAGGTTGGGACGACCTAGATTTTATTCTTTACCTGCTCTTCCTTCCCATAATTTTTTAGAGTGCTCTAGAACGTGCAGCATGCGTTTTAGAGTGCCATATATGAATTGTTTGGGTGCAACAAAGTTTATGAATACCGGTATTGCGGAAACTGTAGTCTTTTTCGAGTTCTGAAAACTCACTCTAAACCTCTTTTTTCTCTAAACCACGGTTTTATACACCAATAGTTCTAAAAACAATGTCTTGATACTATGATTTTTTTTTAATACTATAACATCGGTGAGCCTCTATGCCAAGGACGTCGTGTTGTTTGTCAAGCCAAACGAGAGAAGTTTGCAAGCTATCATGGGCAATGGCCGTGCTATCCATCTTTGGGATGGCGTCAGGGCTCTCCAACCTTGAAAAGAGTGTTGCCACGCTAATGCACTGTGAGGCCGAGCACACGGAGTGCGTCCAGTGATTGTTGGCATGTCGGGTACAACACTTCAGCATGTCGTTACTTAGGGATCCCTTTGTCCATCAGAAAGCTGAAGTGTTCTGACGAGCAATACTTGCTTGACAAGGTGGCTGCGCGCATACTAGGCTAGAAATGGAGCCTTCTTAATGTGGTGGGCTGGGCGACCTTGGTGAAGCGACTTTACTTTTTATTGGCCATCCCCGTACACACTTCCATCACCATGTGCCTCTCACCGTGGGCACTCCGTGTCGTGACAGGGTTGTGTCGGGCTTTCATCTAGGCCAAGAGCGGCGCGGTTGCGGCGACAAGTGAAAGGTCACTTGGCCCGTGGTGTGCGACCACAAGGATCTCTCGGGGCCTCGGGGTCTCTCGATCTACGGAGGTACGCGTTGCCTTGTGCACACGTTGGGTCTGGAGCGACCAGGTCTAGTCGGCGACCACCTACCCTCGGGCGTGAGGTCCTGGTGCTCTCGGGCTGCAGCCCACATCTGCCCGGCAAACGTGAAGTCGGCGTTCTTACGGAGCGGTTAGTTGGGTCAATGGAGCTTGCATCGGATCGGTTCGCGCGGCAATGTTTGAAGCGGTCAGCCCACGGAGGTGGGGCATGACAAAGGGCTTAGGTGTTGCATGGGGTACTCCTAGGTCCAACAACTCGGCGAGGTGCTTTTTGTCGCTATGAAGGAGGAGGTCGTTGCTCGGTGGGGGTGCAGGCAAACAGGCACCTCGCCGAAGTTTCTGGCCCTGGGCGGTGTTTAGTATCTCACTTGTAGGAGTAGCTGAATCTTTCAGTATGTAATCCATATTTGTGTATCTAGTGGCTGCTAGGTTACGCTGGGTAATTATTTGGTTACCGTTGCGTCTTGCTTGTTTGAATTTTACTCGCTTAATGAAAACGCAGAACGGCGTGGTCTCAAAAAAAAAACATCCAAAACAAGACTTTAATAGTTTGCTTGTAGTTGTGATCAATAACGAATACTATTTTGTATACCATTGGTTTTGCTATTTAAGAGAAAACATATCAAGCGTAGATAAGATGAACATGGTTACAATAGTTTTTTAGAAACATGAATACAAATGGTATATTATACATATTGCAGCACTTTTTCCCTAATCCAAACAGAAATGAAAAGATAGGCTAAAAAAATCTCTGAATGACCAATGGAGAAAAATAGCATGCAGTGCTCCTAATTCTCTCGGAGATAGCTGATTCACTGTTTACTTTTTTTTCAAAAAAAAAAAAAAACTGATGCATTGTTAGCTGTAACATTTTTTGAAAGTTAGTGTTTTTTTAAGGAACTTGAGAAAGATGGCTGTACACAATTTGTTGCTGCAACAGCAAGTCCATCCGAACCGAGCCTACCAGGGCGAGTTTGATTCCGAGAACCGGCTTGTCTGTCACAGGAGCTTGTACCCAGAATAATTTTTCTTGTCACGTATCCTCCTCACGCGTGGTATCACAATGGTCAGGATGATGGTCAGAACGATGTGTGCTCGTCGTCGCAGGGGCCCTATGGTCGGAACGACGTGCCGTGCCCTTGGTGACTGTATCGATCTCACGAATGACGTGATTTTTCATAACTATGTGCAGCTGTAGGTCTTAATAATGGCGATATGTGAGTGTGTGCATGTATGTGAGGTGTGAGTTTGCACATATTTAGATACTACACGCAATAAAAAAAAAAGCAAGTCCATCCTAAGACTGGCCACAGCGTTGCAAAAGTGCGATGCCGAAACGCTCTCTCTCCTCCGTGCACCGGTGCCAAACGCTGCGGCCGGTGCTGAGATCAAAATTTTTCTCGCACCGAGGCATGTAGGGTGAGCCGGTGCTACAAACATAAAAAAATTGTATTCCTGCGCAGAGACGGGCCGCGCTGGAGAGCACCGCGCCGAAGGAATAGCCGGGATGGTTGACTGAGATGGATTTTTCTTTTTTTTTAAAGAATGGAGCACCGGTGCCCACACTGTGGCCCTCATTTGGGCTTGGCATCGATGCTTGTGTCAGGTCCAAAATTTTTTTGGCATCGATCAACATTGTGGACAGTCTAAACACAGCCAGGAGGCCATGGATGCCAAGGCCCAACTGCCAACTTGGCGTCTAGACCGTGAATCATCCGAGCCAACTATGCGGATCACACGTCCAAAGGGCGGGTGGAGAAATTGCTGGTCGCCCACGCCACGCGCTTGCCCTGCGTGCATCTGCCTCCCCGGCTCCACCGACGTCGTCTACATCACGAGGCGAGTCCATGTGCAGTTCATCGGCCTCGGGCGTCCACGCGCGGCCACGCCGACCTGTGTTTGTTCCGTTCGCCGGTCAAATGGAATGCACACGCACGTTCGCTCCTTTGCTCATTGTCATTAGGACAAAGGAACTAGTACATCAAAGCCTTTCTCTGTTATGACTCACTTGGCCAAAGCTACATGCTATGCTAATAGATGAATGAACAGTCACACTTGTCCAGTGTCCATGGTTTGGGGTGTAGAAGCTCTTTTTTTTTTTTTTTTTTTTGGGAGATATAAAAAAGTATCAATTTGGTTTACTTTACTCTTATCTCTTTCGAGTTTTCCTTTTGCAGCTTATGGCAAGTGCAAGTCTGTTACTTCATTCTTAATTTATTATCCCCTGCTTGCCACCTTACATTCAACTGGTTCTTTGCATATCCAGTTAAACTGGATGCGGACTCTACTTTGAGTGCAACGCACTAGCTTGCATATATAAAAAAGTTGTTGCTGCCGACCTAGGAATTCAGCACCCGCAACTGCAGATCGATATACAAACCAGCCAGATGTAAACTATGAAAACTCCAATCAAGGCCACCGTCCGGGGTTTCTTTCACTTAAACCTCCACCATTGGGTTTAAATCTAACTTCGTGCATATTTAGGTGGGAGGGTTTAAGTGAAAAAAAAATCACTTATCTCCATGGACATTGGATCCGAATCCTATAGCCTTGATTGTAGTTGTCATAGTTTGCACATGAAGCTGATTTCCATAACATATGTTTCCTAGTTATTAAGAGCACTTATATACTTCAATTCTTTTGCTCTTTTCACTTTTTCTAAAAATAAAGGGACTTGTTATATCTCTTTTACAAAAAAAAAAAGTAACCAACATTTCTTGCAACGTGCTAAACTCTTGGATCATTATCCAAGGGTGGGATTTCATTCATTAGCACAGCATACAAAGTGTTAGCTAGCACAGATTTACATATTTGTACCCCCAAATCATAACTAACAATTTTTTTCTATGGAAAGACAAGGATAAATTAAAGGTATGTGTTCTCATAAATCACAATTAACACGTTGTAAGATGGAATTGGATGGTTTCTTTCAACATACATAGGAAAAGTGAAAAATAAAAGCTAGTTGAGCCTAATCACAATAAGTTGTTTGCCTGGCAGTTAAACCTGCATTCTGATCAAAGTCAGGCTAAACTGCTGAAGTTCTGAGAGCTTCTTCCGTTAGGATTAACGAGTTGGGTCTTTTATTTTGAGAATTACATAGTATAATGCAGATGTTCACACACGCATGCACACATCCATATCAACACACGTGCGTAAACACTACCATATGAGCACCTTTGAGCGACTAAGTCGACAAATCCGAGAGATTTCGAAGTCACCACAAAGCGCCTCGTCGTCGACGAGAAAGTCGCTGACCACTTAAAACATAATGTTGGTAAATTTTAGAAGAAATCCAGAAAAAATACGAGCACATAGGTCATTTGATTGAAAGAAACTTTTTTCTCCAAATTATAAGTTATTTCATGTATTTAATCATAATGTATATATTCATTTATTGGTCAAACTGGTTTAAGCTAGGAAGGTTGTTTTGTCATATAGGTGCTACAAGGAGCATCTTGCATGCTCGATTAACATAGCGTTCACAAACTAATGTATATTATTACTAACACATCCAAAATATGGATTTTAAAACATGAATTAGAAAATAAAAATATAAGATGTCACTTACCATTCAAGTTTATTGGTATGTTTAAACATTTGCTAGTGCCACGTATGTTCTTTTGATTTTTGGGTATTTGGAGGGATTTCAAAGGACATCTATAATCATTTGAATAGGCAATATTGAGCCAAATAACTCTCGCTGGAGATTAGTTTTTCACATTAATGCGCATGGACAACTTTTCATTATTTCTTAAGGAATTGTTTGGATGGGGATGGGGATATCAGGACACTTATAATGCAGATCTAATCTAGAGTCCAAGACTATTTATCTTCTCAAAGGTATCGTGACTCGAAGTCTAATAGAGTCTTGGTTTTTCTCTTTTCTCTTCCATAAATATACTATTACATAAACAAATTACAATAAATAAGAAAGTAATAAATAGACTTATGTTAGTATATATTGTAAGTGTCGTTATATCTTTTGCCATCCATTCTTCGTGCTCATTGAACCTTAGCCATTCATTTATTTGTCTTTCCCTATCCCACTCTTATGCTCCCTATTATCTGAAAAAAAAGTTGTTTTGGACAATGTTTGAGTCAAACATTACGAATATAAATCATGAATAACTTTTAAGTTGTTGAATTTCGAAATATGAAAACAATATCAATAAATTTGTCTAAAAAAATGCTTTCATAAAAATATATACATTATATAACTTTCTAATAAATATTTTTATAGAAAAAAATAACTTTATGCTATGCGTTACTATCCTAGAGGACTCAGGAGCACTCCCTTTGTCCCAAAAGAGCGTCGTTTTACTTTGAGACATCGTATTTGGACTGCTTTATCTTATTCAAAATTTTTATGTCAACAAAATCAATAAATTAGGAGTATTAAATATCTCTAATGATAAATAAGCCATAAAAAACAAATAATATTTATAAAACTTTTTAAAATAAATAATATATGAAAAACCTAAAACAACATTTTCTTTTTTTTTTTTTATTGACGGATGGAGTATCGCAATATCCAAACGGCACCAAATGCTTACAACCAGCGACAAACATTTCTAGAAGGTCAAAACAGGCAAACCTCGAGGGGAAGCAAGCAGTTAGGCCAAAATCGGCAATTCTCCATTCGAAGGGGACTAGTGCGCAAAAAACAGAGAAGAAGTAAAAAAAGCGAGTTTCATATCTTTACTACCTCTGACCGTTGCCCACCTTCCGCAGCCGTCGCCACCGTCGCCGCCGGCGTCTCCTCCTCCGCCACCGACACCTCTATCGCCTCCTGCCTCCTCTTCCAGGTAAGCGGAGCATCCGGACAACTCTCCCTGCTCCCTAACTCCTGCTCCCAGCGCTGCTCCTCCCGCTAGCACGTGCCGCTGCGGATCTGGATCCAACGCCGGCAGTGCGGGTTTAGTCGGCTGTGTGTCTCTGAACACTGGATCTCACCGGGATCAGTTTCGGCGTGTTCCGCAGCGTCCGCGAGGGATGGAGAACGGTGGAATCGAGGAGGCCGACGACGCACTGCCGGTGCCCGCTCCGCCCAATGGGCGGCGGTACCGGCCGGTCGGGTCGAGCGACCGCGCCGTGATCCAGATGACTTCCATGGAGCCGGGATCCTCCTCTGCCACCATCGATGCTGTCGTGACTCCCCAGCCGCCAAGGTGATGCAGACTTTATTCACATTTGCAGGTTTCGCAAGCCATTTGTTATGTCACGCGCTAGCATACGTACTGAATTCAGAGGTTACTTCAGCGTGGATCACTAGTATAGTTGCTCAAATTAGTGTGTGCATTGCTTTGGACATGTATTGTTTAGCACATGGGGCGTTGAAGGGAGCAATTGCAGTTTAGCTGTGGACTGTTGAGCATACTGAATTTATTGGAAGTATCAGAAGTTAAGATTTTAGGTTCACTTCCATGGGATGCTAGGAAACACTGAAACTACTATTTTGGGCCTTGGGTTGCTTCTTCTGATTTAAAACTGTGGGCATCGGGAGCAAGTCTACGACATCTTTCTTTCTTTTTTTAGGAGCACCTGCAACTGCAATGCCACCATTATTGAATTCAGTACAAAACAGGTGGTGAAGCAATTATAGGCTAGATTTGAGTTTTGTGGCTAGACTGTTTCATGTCAGTTTATGATGCTGGAAAGGGAATACTGTTTTGTCTGTGTATATCGATTGTACTTCTTGTGTGTGGTATGGCTTGCCACATGGCATATACCCTCAACCTTGATTGCTTTGAACAACGTTGAAGAAATGGTTATCACTGGACTTGGTTATCACTGGACTTGATCTTTACATTTTCTTATTTGTTTTTTTTTATCCTTTTCTTTTGAAAATCATAAATACAAGAGAATTTAGTAGAAAACAGGTTTGCCAAGGTGCTAGGTGTAGGGACTCACACTTTTTATGTTTGATATATAGGAACCTGAAGCCAGATGCTAATCTAACTATTGATCCAAGTATGCGGGAAGGTTCTCCTGATGATCATGATACATCCAATGGATCTCAAGGGGATTCAAAGCTAGAGCTCTTTGGTTTTGATTCTCTTGTAAATATATTGGGCCTTAAGAGGTAGGGTCAATCATTCTATTTTCTTACTGTTGTTAACTTCGACTAAAACTTTATGTTTTTTTTTATCATGATGAAGCTGAGTTTTACAAGTGTTTAGCATATGCACCCTGAAGATCGTTTGAACTGTTGATTCTACTTCATGACATCATCATCTGATTGAACCTGAGCAGCATGACAGGAGAGCAGATTCAGGCCCCTTCAAGTCCTAGGGATGGCGAGGATGTTGCAATTACCATTGGGCGCCCCAAGGTTTTCTTCCATTTCAACATTTTCTGCTGCCTGTTTGAAAATTGCTCACTCTGATTTTAGAAAAAGATGAAAAATTAAGAATTAGCAATTATAGCAATCTTAAAGCATGTTGGGTGTATATTTCTGTGTCTCGTGAAGTTTAGGATGAGAAATTGACTCATCATTTTATAATACCCCAATTTTGTTTGCTGCATGTGAATATTCACTTAAGCAGAGATAGCTGGGTTGTTCATTTGAGGTTGTTTGGAATATCATTTGGTTCATGCATTGATGCTTGTCTGATTATCAATGTTTTTAAGTTTTAACTTTATTCATTCTTGTTGGTTTTAGTGACCAGACTCCATTCCATTCCATTTTGATTTATGAAATTGTAGAAGTGATATACCTATATCACTGAGGAGTTCACTTTTATTTCTTGGACAGGAAACTGGACCTAAGTTTGGCACCATGATGGGTGTCTTTGTTCCATGCTTGCAGAATATCTTGGGAATCATTTATTATATCCGTTTTACCTGGTAAGGTATTACATATACTTTTGTTACGGCCTCAGTACATTGTTTCTACTTGTTATTTTCTGGAAATGCTCCGCTGATCATACAGATATTGCTGCCCTTGTATTAGAACCAAATAAAAGAATATTGAAGTGCAACTGTATATAGGTATCAGTACTTGAAATTTGACTTATTACAGTATTAGTTCCTTTTTTTATCCTCCTAATCATGTATAAGTGGTTTTTCACTGTGATGCTTGTCTCTCTTCACTGCCTCATAAATTACTGATAAAAAACTAACAATATTTCTTAGATAAACTTGACTGTTAGAGAATAGACACTAACATTGACCAACACTTTTCCTTCTTTCTGTAGGATTGTAGGTATGGCAGGTGTATGGCAGTCGCTTGTGTTAGTTTCATTTTGTGGGGCATGCACATTTTTAACCTCGATATCATTAAGTGCCATTGCAAATCGAATGGAGCTATGAAGGTATGTTAAATATTTGCACAATATTTGACAATTCTTAGGGCTGGTTTGATCGACCCTTTGATTGTCTTCTTTGCTTTTCGCCATTTGTGCTTCGGGATCTCATTTTGTTGTTCTAATGTTCAACCAAAACAGACTAATGCCGACAAACTGACTTGCATTTTGAATGACCTATAGGGTGGTGGGCCATATTATCTTATAGGCCGTGCGCTTGGTCCTGAAGTTGGAGTTAGTATAGGATTATGCTTCTTCCTCGGGAATGCAGTGGCTGGATCCATGTAAGTGTGCACCATTACGCCACTAATTGAGGTTGTCATTTTCATTTTTTCTGATACAATGCTATTATGGTGTTAATGCACCCTTTCTAGTGTCACTCGTCTTCACCTTAGAAACTTATTTGACCATTTTCAGGTATGTGCTTGGGGCTGTAGAAACCTTTCTTGATGCTGTTCCTTCTGCTGGACTTTTCCAAAGTAAGTTACAAATGGTCTGAATCAGTATGTTTAGTTTATGAATAGAATTTTGACCTACTTATGTTTATTTCAAGTGTGGTTCGTGTGCTTTAGTACTTTGGATATATTGAGCATATACATTCACACAAATTGCAATGAGATGGTAATTGCAGTTTATGAGATGGTAATCATGCAATATGTTATTTAATATGCCCTCGCCGCAAAAAATATAAGGCAGGCATGCAATTTCAGTGATGAGGAAGCATTTGGCACCCTGGTTATCCATCCACACTGTGGATTGAATTCTGAAAAGCTGCTCAAACAGACACTAACAGCAGCAGACGGCTGGGCAGTCCAGTAAAAAATGAAATATGTACTTGTATAACTGTTGTGAATCAAAATGATGTGTTTATGTTTTTTTTTTTGTATGGAATTCATTCTTCTCTGTTGAACTACTCATGGTATAGTTCCATAATTTTTAGTTGCACACCATGGTACCTGTGTTCCATATATATAGATAACATGATGGCTATAAGGAACATATAATTCAGTAAGGCCCAATAATATGGAAACCATAAAGTGGAGCTTTGTAATACATTAATTAAAGCACAAAGTGATCTGGAATACAAAGTTATACTAAAAAAGACCAGGTATACACCAATCTGCAACACTACATCATCTGCTACTACATGGAAATCCGATATACATCCAGTTCCATCTGATGTAAATATTTTTGACACCGTTAACTTGTCTTTCATTAAAGTTGACGAGGGTAATCACATGCAATGGCTGACATAGAGTGTGCCACAGCCCCCTTGGGTGTCACACCATTTCCGTTTCAGTGATACTTTCTCTTGTTTATCCTCTTTTACATTCTCTCAGCATATTTATTGGATATTCATGTTATGAACCTTGGATGTCTGAGAGCATAACCACTCCTCAAGTGGAGTTGGATATATATAGAGGAGAGATCCTTGTAAGCCTCATGGGCTGGGTCATATAGACCTATATTTAGTCTTCATTAACAATTCATACACTATTCTATTTTCTTTTCAAGACACTAGCACAAGGTCGTAATGTTTATATTTCCTGGTGCCTGTATTCCTGATGTTATAAGCACCTTAATTGTTGTGTAGACAGGATACTCCTTGTGGAAGAAATGAAGGGGTTACTTGAAAAGACACTTATAAAAAGATGCATGCATATATTATCATGTATGATTTAGCACCATATTTCTCTGTTAGGTGCATGCATGAAAGCAAATATATTGATGGCTGCCAACCTGTCATGGCAGTCACAAAAGAGCCTTCTGGCTACTTCACAGTCATGACCAAGCCCTTCTCTGTTGATCACTGATGACATGCAACAGTGAGCAAAGTTAGCTAGTTAGTTTGATAGATAAGAGATAAATAAAAGAAGTGATGAAAGTTTTTTTTGTTGCTTTACATAACTTCTAATTCTGATTCTGATTGGACTAACTTGTACGTGTTTCTGATTTTTGTGTGGACTAATCTGTATCTGTTTCAAAATGCAGAGAGTGTAACAGTTGTCAATAATACATTAGTGAATGGTACAGAAACTGCTGGCACGTCAACTATATCTACACCCAGTTTGCATGATCTTCAAGTGTATGGTGTTATTGTGACCATACTGCTGTGTTTTATTGTGTTTGGTGGTGTCAAAATCATCAACAAGGTTGCACCTGCTTTCTTAATACCAGTCCTGTTTTCCTTGCTGTGCATCTATCTTGGCGTCTTCATTGCACCAAGGCATAATGCTCCAAGTATGTACCCTGATTTTTGACTTTCAGATTATGTTGTCATCTCCATGTGCTGAATTTTACTGTTGACTGATGTAGAGGGAATCACTGGGTTGAGTATAACCACATTGAAAGATAATTGGGGTGAAGATTATCAACGGACAAACAATGCTGGCGTTCCTGATCCAAGTGGATCAATATTTTGGGATTTCAAGTAAGTTTTTCCTATTTCAAAATTGAAAAAAATCTTCTTTATCCATAAAAATATGGAAGTAACTTAAGCATGCTCTCCTAGAGTTTGGTTTACTTTGAGCAATGTTGCCAATGGCACCAATCGTTTTCTTCAATGTTGCTATAATTTAGACAGAGGCTAACATTTGGAACCAACATGTTGATCGCATTTCTTTAGTTGGGCCAAATATGCCACCCACCCCCTGGTTTACTGCCTATGCAGAGATATTCCTTTGCTATTCAATTATCCTATGCACGCCTCGGTGCCTTTGTACCATTTTCCTGTTGCATAGCTTGGTTTTGGTTGTGAAGAGCTACAACCAGCATTCTTAAGCACACTGTGGACACAGTACTGTGCCATCATGGTGTTGAATGTGAAGATGGTTGGTTTGTAACAGTGTCCTGTTCCTAGAAAATAGTCATCTTGAGTTCAAAAAAAGATCCCATATTAGGTGATTTCCTGCAAAGGTTTATAATGGCTGGGACATGTGTTTTATTTCCTTTATAAACACCTATTGCAAAAAACTTTTTTTTTTTGAAAACCTTTATATAAAGAAGATAACAACAAGGGGTAAGTACAACACAACACAGTGTTATGCAAACTTGTTAGACTCTAAAAATAGAAAAAGTTTATGAAGTTCTGAATTATCTCTGTAATTGATGCAATCATTTGAGATCCCAAATTCTTTGTGATTTATCACATGGTACATGCTGACCTGGTTTGTCCTGTTTCTGGTAACCACAGGGCCTGGTGGCACATTTTTAGGAACCATGGGCCATCAAAATTAACACTAATTTCTCAGAACTAGAAAAAATTTTATAGGTTAAACAGAATGGCATGATGGTTTATTACCAGAAAAAAGCTCACCCTGTTCATATCCACTTGTTTAGTGAATTCCATCTGCCCTATGTCCAAAGCCTGTTGGAACTAGATTAACTGTGACAAGGTTTAGAGATTTCCAAGCTATTAGGGATATGACTCTTTTGCTGCATTTTTAAATGCACGGCATTTTACCTTATGTATGTGAAACTGTATTGTGCTAACAATTTTTTATTTTTTTTGTATCAATCTTTCAGTGCTTTGGTAGGTCTCTTCTTCCCAGCAGTCACTGGAATTATGGCTGGCTCAAACCGATCTGCTTCACTGAAAGATACACAGCGTTCAATACCAGTTGGCACATTATCTGCAACTCTTACAACAACTGCTATGTACCTGTTCTCTGTGCTTCTATTTGGAGCCTTGGCCACACGGGAGGAGCTTCTAACTGATAGGTATCTGCCTTTTAGTACTGCATACAAGTTCTTGTGCCAATTGCTGATAATTGTCTTAAGGGCTTAATAAATCTAGCTTTATAGTTCATGACGCCATTAGAGCATATGTACTAGTTCTTTCATCAAGTTCAAGCCGACATGATTTTATGGCTAAAGGTCAACATGATTTTATGGTCAAAGGCATATTATTGTCACGTTGTTTTCAAGTTTCCTACCAGTAGAGAAAATGATTCATGTTCTTGCATCCATCACTTGCTTCTGGTTGTCTATGAAGTGGACACAAACTATTTCTTTGTTAGCTAATTGTTGGTTACTGTTATGATTGTTTACTGTTATATAGATCCTGTTTTAGGATATGTACTCCATAATTTTACAATCAGAATGCTCTGCAATTACCATTTTGCATCTGGATCTACTATGAATAAATGCCAGCAGATGGTCTCTTACTAATCTACTTTATAAGATTGATGTCTATATTATTGTGGCAGATAGTCTTAATGGCTAAAAATACTGTGTTGCTTTGTATAACCTTAACTAAGTCTTTGATTTATTTTTACCTTATCGGTTATTGTCTTAGAACAACATTCTAAGGCTTACGCCAGCTGTTACAGTGTCTTCTTGCTTGTGCGGTTATCTCATAAATATCCTTAACCACTTGCAGGCTTCTTACTGCTACAGTGGCTTGGCCTGCTCCTGCAGTGATTTACATTGGTATTATTCTGTCCACCTTAGGTGCAGCACTGCAGAGTTTAACTGGGGCTCAAGGTTGCTTGCAGCAATTGCAAATGATGACATTCTTCCTGTTCTTAATTACTTCAAAGTTTCTGAGGGATCTGAACCGCATGCGGCCACTTTATTCACGGCTTTCATCTGTATTTGCTGTGTTGTTATTGGAAACTTGGATTTGATTACACCCACTATCACAATGTTTTTCCTTCTGTGCTATGCGGGCGTGAACCTGTCATGCTTTCTGCTTGATCTCCTTGATGCTCCTAGCTGGCGCCCTAGATGGAAATTTCACCATTGGAGCCTTTCACTTGTTGGTGCATTGTTCTGTGTTGGTATGGTTCTTAACACTTTTACCATTTTATTTTGTTTATCATGATGTTCAGCATGAACAATTGATACTTGAGTTAGGTTCTTGGTTTTAGACTTTGTCCACTTCAATTGTTTTTAATCTAACCACCTTAACTTCACAAGTATTATTTATCATGTTTTACAATATATCTAAGTGGAACAGCCAAAAATGCATTTATCATTATAAGTGCTGACATGAACCTTTGTATCAATTTCAGTGATTATGTTTCTGATCTCCTGGTCTTTCACTGTTGTCTCCCTTGCCCTTGCAAGCCTCATCTATTACTATGTGAGCATAAAAGGGAAGGCTGGAGACTGGGGAGATGGGTTCAAGAGTGCATACTTTCAATTGGCACTCCGGAGTCTCAGATCACTTGGAGGTACGACTGACTATCTGCTTTGCAAATACATAATCATACTTTACAATTATGTAACTTTCGGTCATTTCTGCAGCAAACCAAGTGCATCCTAAGAATTGGTACCCCATTCCTCTGATATTCTGCCGTCCATGGGGTAAACTTCCAGAAAATGTTCCTTGTCATCCAAAACTTGCAGACTTAAGCTAATTGTATGAAGAAGAAGGGCCGTGGTATGTCCATTTTTGTCTCGATAATTGATGGTGATTACCATGAACTAGCTGAGGATGCAAAGACTGCCTGCCGCCAACTGGATGCTTACATTGACTACAAACGCTGTGAGGGTGTTGCAGAGATCATTGTAGCTCCTACTATGTCTGATGGCTTCCGTAGCATTGTGCAGACAATGGGCCTAGGAAACTTGAAGCCAAACATTGTTGTGATGCGGTACCCTGAGATCTGGCGGCGTGAAAATTTGACACAGATACCGTCAACATTTGTCAGCATAATAAATGATTGCATTATTGCTAACAAGGCAGTAGTCATTGTGAAGGGACTCGATGAGTGGCCTAATGAGTACCAGCGACAGTATGGGACTATTGACCTCTACTGGATTGTAAGAGATGGAGGATTGATGCTTCTTCTGTCTCAGCTTCTGCTGACAAAGGAGAGTTTTGAGAGCTGTAAGATCCAAGTCTTCTGCATATCTGAAGAGGATACCGGCGCAGAGGAGCTGAAGGCTGATGTCAAAAAGTTCTTGTATGATCTTAGGATGCAAGCTGAGGTCATTGTTGTCACTATGAAATCATGGGAATCACACATGGAGAGCAGCAGTAGTGGTGCTCAGCAGGATAACTCCCATGAGGCTTACACAAGTGCACAGCAAAGGATCAGAACATACCTTGACGAGATGAAGGAAACTGCTCAAAGAGAAAGGCAGCCACTAATGGAGAATGGGAGGCAAGTTGTTGTCAATGAACAGAAGGTTGATAAATTCCTTTACACAATGTTGAAGTTGAACTCCACGATACTCAGGTACTCCAGAATGGCAGCTGTAGTTCTTGTGAGCCTTCCACCACCACCATTAAATCATCCATCATATTTCTACATGGAGTACATGGATTTGCTTGTAGAGAATGTCCCACGCATGTTAATAGTTAGGGGATATACGAGAGACGTTGTCACATTTTTCACATGATTATACATATAAACTTCCCACCTGGAGACTCTAGTGCCATCTGGCTGTTGTACTATCTTAGCAGAGACTGGATACACAAGATTCAAGCGTGGATTCTATCACTGAAATGACAGGCCCTCACCTTGAAGGCAAACATGATGAGATGTCATATGTGCAGAGTTGTTCGCTTATTGGGTTCATGAACTATTGAACTGCAGTGTCTTCATTCTTTTCTGGATTTAAAAGATCCGCATAGCGAGCTTTGATTCTTACAGATTTTGTAGTTATCATATGTAAACACTTACCATCTAGTAAGCATACTTACATCCTGGCCCAATGACAGAAATGCAATCCTTACCTTCACACTGAAACATTTGTTTAGGTATTTTCTTTGCATCGCTTGTATGGGTCTAAAACTGATGGACCTGTTGAGATGAACAGAGCTGCAAATTTTGAATGGCTACCACAATGAATTTTGGTTGTGCTATGTCGCTAATTCTTGGTTTAATGGTACAAGATTTCGGAGATACATTGCTCAATGAGGGGTACTACTTTACCCAGTTACTTTCTGGATGTATTGCACCATATTTCAATCTACTAAGTTTTGTTCAATGCTTGTGATTTGTCACTGTGATCTTCAGCCAGAGTGGTTCCTTCCAAATGGGGCTATATTTGTCGCCGTGCTAAGGCCCTTTTGTTTCTGTCAGTTAAAAAGCCAAAAGTTTTACTAAGGCTCTGTTTGGTTCCTCAGAGACTAAATTTTAATCCTTAACTTACCAAACATAATAACATGGGGACTAAAAAAGGGACCAATAGTCCCTAGAGCACTAGTCTTCCAAGAATCCACACACCCCCCTAAAACAAAATAGTCTAACTTTTGAGTTGTTTTTTGAAAAATAGAAAGCTAGCTTATGAAAAAACCAAAAGCTGAAAAACATTTCTGGATTTTGGTGTGCCGAAAAACTCAAAATTTATTAAAAAAACAAATAAAAATAGCAGCCGAAAGCTGAAAAAAAAAAACAAGTTTTAATCTAAACAGCTAGTTTTTTTTTTTTTTTGAGCAACAACTAGCTAAAAATCAGAGCTCAAACAAACGGGCCCTAAATACTGTTTGCCACATCGGCCCAAAAAAACAGCAGCCAGCAGACTACATGGGCTATTCCTCGTCTCTCCTCTCTGAGTCTTTCCTCCCCATCGAACATCTCGATCCATCCAGGCATCATCATCATCTCCACGATTGAGGCGATTGAAGCAGAAAAAATCAGCCGGCGCAGAGCGCCGCCGCCGCCGCCGCGGTGGGGAGGTAGCATCTAGACCCATTCGGCCTCCCCCATCTCCGGTAAGTTTCCCTCCGCCCCTCGCTTCGCACGAATGCCGGGTCCGGTGCTTTCCTCGCGTCCTGAATCAACACTCTAACAGTGTTTAAAATGTGTTGCTCCAGGTCAGCAATGGCTTCGGCGGTGGAGCGGCGGAGGGAGGAGCACACGCGGAGATCGCGTTCCCCAGCCCGGGACACGGAGCGGAGGGGAACGCCTCCACGCAGGCGGAGTTCCCCAGAGCGGAGGAAGGGTTCGCCTGCTAGGGCACGGTCTCCTGCCAAGTCAAGTGCGTCGCACAGGGACAGGGAGAGGTCGCCTCCAAGGGAGAAGGTGAAGGAGCGTGTCAAGTCGCCGCAGTCTCCTGCTAAGGTCAGGTCGCCTCCCAGGGACAAGGCCAAGGACCAGCGGGTCAGGTCGCCGAAACATATGCAGGAGCAGTCACGATCACCCTCGCCTGCTAGGCGGCACGTCTCTAGGTCGCCCTCGCCGCGCACCAAGAGGCTGAGGAGAGCCCAGGGTGAGCGGGGGTTACTGGCAGTGACCACCGGAAGGCCAGTCAGAGGGAGCATGATGAGGAGAAGGATGCTTCAAGAGACAGGAAGGTGGATCGGGAGGCAATGCAGGTAACAAATGGTGATTGCCGCAAAGTCCTCTCACAGGGAAGAGAGGGAATCACGGGGCAAGCACAGGGAGCATGATGAAGGGAGGGATGCATCTAGAGATAGGAAGTCAGATCGAGAGGATACAAGAGGTACTGCAAAAGACAAGAATTCTGATCGAGATGATGGGAAGGATCATTCTAGGGAGAGGAGGGTTGGGAGGGATGACAAGTCTGGTGCTTCAAAGGGAGACATTGTCGAGCCGGGATGATGATAGGCATGGAAGGCTTAATCGGGATGACCGAAATCTGCTTCTTCAAGGGAGCAAAGGGTGGTTCGTAATGACAGAAAGGATTCTACAAGAGAGAAACCAACAGATCATGAGAGCAATGGGGGATCAGGAAGGTCGTCCAGGCATGGTCGCTCAGTGTCTCCAGAAGAGCACAGGCATCGGGGCAGGCATGAATCCCATCCATCACCGAGGGTGCCCAGAAGTGCAGCACGTGCCGAGGTTCTTGTGAAATCTTACCCTTCGCTTTAAATCTGTCCATTTCTCCTTATGTACATGGCTTAGCGTACTTTTGTTTCATGAATGTTTCCTACATTCCTGCTACTGGCTACTGGTAAGTTGATAGTCTCCACCAAATAACTATTGGGTGAATGAATTATTTCAATCCCATGGGTTTTTACTACTAATTGTGGAATTCTGAAATCTGCAGCCCTAACCCATTTCTCATGCATGCACTATACATATAGGATCTCTCAGTTGTATCAATCATATTGGTACCTGTAAACTGCAATCTAACATCATTATGTTTTATTTCAGGACATTAACTCTAGAGGAGGTGAAGCATCCCGGTCAGTGCTCAAAACTAACCTCTCTTGTTTCCTGTAATACAAATTAAATCCTTATTAGAAGCATCATTCGCTGCAAACCTTATTTTGTATATGTACAATTTTGTTTTTTTTGCTATGACCATGGCAAAAGAGAGCTCTACCAGGAAAAAAAAACTAGATCCTATTAGAGGTGTAGATGTACATTTTTTTAATCCTATGAGTATGACCATGCCTCCATCTAATCTCTCATATGATTTGGAAAGAACAAGTAAACCCTAGCATATGTTGCATTCATTTTGTTAATGCGCTGATTGCTATGGACTGTTTATGCCATATCCATTGACAGATCACTGTATTATGTTAGTCTAGTTACTAAAAGTGGAGTAGTGGATTAGCCTCAAGTGGGCTTGGTGGATTATCATTTTTTTTTATGAAAAGAACAACAGCAGGGGAAGCCCCCACTGTTAGGAATTTACTGCACCAAAATAACCCTATTTTTTAATTCTGCTGTTAAATAATGTTCTGTCAGATTTTGAAGCTTTTGTGTCATTTCTTAATCTTACTGATTGTAGTGTGTTATTACTCTCAGCCTTCTCACTTTAGATTAGATTGGTGATTTGGACTCGGTAACAGTAAACTCTTCTTATTTTGGTCAGGAGCGGAGATCCTGATGCTTTGGCAAGAATGAATGCAACCGCAGAAGCTCTTGAAGCAAAAGAAAAGGTGGTGCATGATCCATGATGAATATTGTACATGATGATTATAGCAATTTATCTATCTGAAAAATACTGAAACTTCCCCATTCACGTGATGTTTGTTTCCCTTGCTTTAAATAATTGTCAGTTGCTGTGTATTGAGATCTGAACCCCTCCCCTGCTTTGCAGCAAAAAGCCATCCTTTGAATTGTCTGGAAAGCTTGCCGAGGAGACCAACAGAGTTGCAGGTGCTTATCTGAAGCTCTTGTATCTTTAGTATTTTTATATGTGAACATAGGTGTACAATTGTTGTAGTGATAAAACCATTAATTATATGCAGCAAATAGTGTTTGTCTGTTATCTTTGGAGATAACACTTTGTTCCTACTTCAGGTGTAAATCTATTATATTCAGAACCCCCAGAGAGGCTCGAAAGTCAGATATTAGATGGAGGTTTTATGTATTTAAAGACGGTGAACCACTGAATGGTAGTTCTCTACTTGTTTACTCCCATTGTTTTCTTATGTCATGGTTTCTATCAGTTCAATGTTTTTTTACAAAACAGGTAGAAGGAACAAACATACATTTAGGCATTTAGTGACATATGGCGTTATTTAGCTATGTCTCCTGGTTCAACCCAGTAGCTACACCAACAAAAATTATCACCTTCATCCCAATCCTACACCACGGTGCATTGCTGCAAAATCCTGGAACCAGAATTCACCTACATCTCATGTCTATTATCGCTAAAACTTGAAAACATGGCACTCATCTACTTGTGAACTTCTAAGATAGCGGAAAATTGATGTTTATTGCAATTGGAATGAACATGGCAAGAGACAGTTGTAACAGAAGAAAAACTATACTAGTGATGGCAGAAATTTCTTTACACTTGATAATCCATTTAAATAGGGCACATGCAAACCTGTGGACATGTGGAGTAAATGACATTATGACAACATAAGCCTACTTTGAATTAGTGCAATTAGTTTTTCTCTTCCTGGGATATCAAGAAAGGGCTCTTTGAAGTCTCATGTGCCATATCCGTCAAAATACTGCTTATTAGCTTATTGGTTTTGTGAAATAATAAAAATTTGTAGTACTGTACAAGCATCAGTTCACAACAGACGTCTCATCATATTTGTTTTGAATTGGAATGAATTAACAGAACTTATTTGACTTACCTTTGAAAATATCGTTTGCTAATTTAAAAGAAACGACAACCTACATGTTAAAAAGCAAACTATATTTGAGCACTGATATTCAGTCAACCACCTGTTAAAAGTCCTCATTTGTATGTGACATCTGTCTATTCAGGTTCTGCCTGACTTTGCATCATTCTATTCTTTTTTTTTTTTTTTTTTTTTGGATACCACTATAGGCGTCTTTTGTGCCTGAAGCTCAAAAATCACGTAATCCCTCTGTCCCAAAGTGCAAGTCGTTTTGGTTTTTTATATATGCGTAGCTTTTGCTATGTATCTAAGACTGCATATACATAGCTGGATAGCAAAAAAGCTATGTACCTAGAAAAGCCAAAACAACTTACAATTTGGAGCAGATGGAGTATAACACAGAACAGTATGAATCAGCTTGCCTTTCCCCAATGGTGTGGGAACCCTGAAAACCATATTTTAAGAGCTTAGAATTGATGTGGAGAATGTGGAAAAAATGATATGGTTCTTTTTGTGATTCTATGCTTCTGTTTTGCACTTTCTGTGCTTGAAAATGTTTGTTATGATATATCTGATTGAACAGATCCACTGTATGTTCATCGGATGACCTGCTACCTTTTTGGAAGAGAAAGGAGAGTTGCAGACGTCAACACAGATCATCCCTCCTGCAGCAAGCAACATGCAGTTCTCCAATATAGGTATGCTAAACTCCTGCTCCCTCCCCTATATGACCAAGGAGAGCTGTGTGCCAATTTAGAAGGACCTCTATCAAGAATTCATATAGGAATAACTTCACTGTTTTCTATTCAGGCTCGTGGAGAAGGAGCAACCAGATGGCATGATGGCAAAGAAAGTCAGGTAATTACATATGCTTTTTAGTTTTTCTGCATGGTTCTTGTTTTTTATGTGATATCTGTTCTGGGATATCAGTAATGCCTTCCCTGATTTCACTATATCAGTAACGCTTTATCATACCATCTTGTTTGTCTTGTTTGTCAGGCCTTATCTCATGGATCTTGATAGTACAAATGGAACTTTCATCAATGTAAGTAATGTGTGTTAATCTATTAGATCTGAGGGTCATGTTTTGACTCTTCTTTTATGTGAATTTCATTTTTTTTTCCAGGGAAATCGCATTGAGCCTAGGCGCTATTATGAGCTATTTGAAAAGGACACAATCAAGTTTGGCAGTAGTAGGTATGATGTTAACCACTGAAGTGCTATATTGATTTTCTGGTTAATATGTGAATAGAATCAGTAGATGTATATTCTGCCTCCATCTATCATTACATCAATGGGAAAAAAGTGTTATATCTAGATGTTATTTTACTAAGTTTAGGTAATTAGTTGTGAAATTTGTTCATTCATTTTGCACCTTGTTATACTTCTTCACACCTATATTGTATTAGGCTGTGTTTGGTACGGATCTGAATCCTGATAAAAAGCTTTGGATCAAAGCGTTTGGGATGATGAACCAGAATCTTCATAGAAAAAAGGGCGTTACAATGCCGTAGGCTCCCACACTTGTGAGGGTCTAGGGAAGGGTATTTTAGCGCCAAGCCTTACCCGCACCATATGCGGAGGCTGGGACTCGAACCCAGGACCTTCCGGTTACAGGCGGTAGAGCATATAGAAAAAAAGGACCTTCCGAACCATATAGAAAATGATTTTAACTAGTTGCACTAAAAAATGATTAACAGAAAAAAAAAAATCAAGAAGTAGGAAGCGCATCGCTGGAGAATGTATGCAAAACCAGCCGCATCTTGCCATTTTGCATGTTAACGTTAGAACACTGAATCGTTCTGATTCTGAATCACTGGCTGGAAATACTGCTTGGAGTCGATTCTTCCGATTCTCACGAGAGACAGCGTCATTTCTCCAATCGAAACACTACCAATATACTTCTGACACTTCTCAGGAAAAGTTAACATAAATGTTGTTTTTTTAGCTTTTGGTTTGCAAATTTTGTATCAAGAAAAAATGAAAACAGTCCATTTTTTTCTCTCGTACTTGAGTTGTTTCTCTCTTTAAGTATGCTGCGAAGATTGCTTGTTGTCTGGTTTTGTCGCTCGATGTTTAATTGGTTTCTGGAGGTCTCTCCTAGTGGTTGTCAAAGGGGACCTTTATTAATTACTATATTCTCTACATTTTGTCAAACTCTTGTAATTTTGTTGCTTTATAGTAATGAAATTTGGCTTCAACTGTGGTGGGAAAAAAAGTATGCTGGGGAGGAGTGGATTTTGAAAGAAACTTTGGAGGCATATTTATTTTGTTAGAACAGCATTCATATACTTAGGGCACAATAGGCAGATGAGAGATAAATGTATTATGAAGTTGGTGGAACGACATATTTTTGGCAAATTGTAATACGAAGTTGTGCATATTTGAGTGTCTGTAACTTTTGTGAGATGAGGTATGGTTGTATTATGCAGTATGACAGACTATGCTCATGGTTAATTACTATTACCTCCATTCCAAAATATAAGACGTTTTGGCTTTTGTAGATACATTTCTTTTACTACTTATGTATCAGGCATTGTGTATAACTAGGTGCATAGCAAAAAGAAATGTATCTAGAAAAGCCAAAACGTCTTATAGTTTGAAACGGAGGGGGTACTAGCCATAACCTTTACAAGATGTGATTTTCTATTTCCATAACATTTCTAATAATTTCTTTTTTTGCTGATGTACCTGTCATTGTCTTTTTTTTTTTCCCTGCAGCCGGGAGTATGTTTTGCTCCATGAAAATTCTGCAGGATGAGGATTGAAACGGCCAATTATTTTGATGTAGGAGAAAATACAGCAGACATGGGGCGGTGTGTGTCTTTTTGTTTTTGGACTGGAGATTGGTCGGCTTGTACTTCTGCCTGTGATTTCTTCACTGGTGTTTAAGCCTATATAAGGATATTTTGTGTGTAGGGCTATTGTAATGAAGAGAGCTATGTAGCAGATAGCCCTGGAAGGCTGGAACTTGTATTCAAGCATGTTTTTTTTTTTTTTTTTTTTTTTTTTTTTTTTTTGTACCGCTGGCATTCACATCATTTGGCATCAGTTGCAGCTGTTTATGGATAAGTATCATAGTGATCTTAATGAGTTAATCGTTGATTTAGTAGTACAATAATTTAAACTGTAGCACATCTTTTCACCTTCCCTATCTGTCATGCTGCTTGTTCAATTTTAGGATTGTTTGGATTGGAGCCATTGTAATATCTACAAATTAAAAACCATTTACTATTCACCTATTCTGAATCAGGTCATGCGATTCTCAACTTTCTTGAAATATGCTACTCTATACGTATGTAATGTCCCTGTATTTTTATGGCCGAAATTATATGAATGCATTCAATTCAATGGATAATGCCCTGACATGGTGGACTCGAACAGCAGTGTTTAGTTGGTGAAATATTTTGAGTTTGGGTTGTAGTAGTATTTTTTTTTGTTTGTATTTGGTAAATATTACCCTCAGTTAAAGACGAACTAGTTTTTCTAAATCTATTTTAATTCTCCATGTATGCATTAAAAGATTTTGTGACTTAAATACTGTAGCAATTAGTTTTTCTATTTATCTATATTTAATTTATACATATTTATTCTCGTTAAAAGATTTTGATGTGACGGGATCTTTTGTAGCACTTTTTTGGGTTGGTGGATGGGAGGTGAACACACCCAGAGCTCCCTGGCACCGCCACCAAGCAAACCATCGCTCAATGAAGTGTGATGTGACAGGGTCAAGCTTGAGCTTGAGTGCTTGATGGCCAGCGGAAGGTGAAGGCGAAGGGTTGGTTTATTCTTAGACAAGTGGTTTCATCAAAGTGGCCGTAACATGAAAGTGAGCATTCTGTCATTATCTTGACCTCGTCCTGATGATGTGTTGCTTTGTGAATTGTGAGATTTGAACGCAAAATTGTCCTTGCTTTGTGGTTGACGCAGCTGTGATTTGAACGCAAAATTGTCCTAGGTGAGCAGCAGTGTGCAATACGGTTGCAGCAGGTGTCATGCCAATGCCTGATGAACGCTACGCCGATTTCAAGCGAGAATTGAACAAGTGAAACAAAGCCATAGCCCGTAGTTGCTTTTCCAAAAGTCGCAACGTTGCGGCTTTTGGAAAAAAACAGATGTGTTTGCTTGGGCTACGCCTTTTGAGAAAAAGCGTGATGGTTGTGGCTTTTCGAAAAAAAGTTTTTTGCCAAAGCCAAATACATGCAACAAAAAGTTGGACCTAGCCACAAGACTTGGTTGAGTTTCACTTATGGCTTTTAGAAAAAAGACACTCACTTACAAAAGTGGGCCCACATACATGCACAACCTATCTAACCAACATCTTCATCCTCTGAACAGGTCTCACTTTTAAGCTAGGATAGGGATGGGGCACGCCTAGGTAAAACTTCCCAAATTGTCAATAACATTGGGTGGCTCCACACTTGTTTCTTTGGGGCAGCCATGATTCTCCACTACTTGGGGTTGTACTCCATCTCCTTTTTTTGTTTCTAGCAATGACAATTTAATTAACTATTTTAGGAATGAATTATAGTATCATATATGGGAGGCACACTATAAAGTTTCTAACATACCTTTGGCCCCATTGGCTTGCGCTTCCCCTTGGAAAAGTTTATCAATCCAAGTTCTTTTTCTCCTTGAATTTTTTATTTGACCTCCTTTTCTTCAAGCTCAGCACTAAGCAAGTCTCATCTCCATGCTGGACATTTGGTTCAACATTTTCTTGGTCATTGCATGGCGTGCCATGGTAGAAATAGATGCATTGAGTTTATCCTCTGGAGCGTACTAAGGCAATCAAGGGGTTAGGTCTACCATCAAACAACATTCTCGGGAGGGGAGGACCGCCAAATTGTGGGTCATGAGACATGCCCTTGTAAGAGGAGATTCCACTTTGGATTTGCCGCTGGTCACATTCCTTCCTTCCTTATCTTGAACACTTCCATTGGAATAAAAAAAAAGTCAATCTCTTTAACACATAATGTGTTGGCAATGGGTTATATTTTCAAGCCCAAAACTTTCGCACCTAAAAATATTCAAGGGCTGTTTTTTTCCAGTTTGTAGTAGTGAGGTCTGTATTTTTGAGTGAAAGCTGTTATTACTTTAGAGATTTTTCCTTGGCTTTTCAAAAAAAAAATCACCATAAAAACCCAACCAAATACTATTTATTTTCATAAAATAGATGTCATTCTCGTTTTCATGGATCTTTCAATATTCATTTCAATATATTAAAATATGCAAATATTTATGCTAAATAATTAGTATCATTGAAAAGATTTTTTAGTCTAATTTTTTCAACAAATTTATTTAGAGATTTAAATGTTACATGTATTTTCTCAAAATGTTAAAAAGCTTAACAAAAAAATTAATTTCAAATGATTTTCTATATTGTTGAATCTATTTTTGGACGGAAGGACACCCCCAAACAAGGTCGCTAACCACCCTCCGCCGCCTCCCGCCTCCACCTTGCCATGGCACTAACCGCTCCTTGTTTATCCGCTTTAGAAAATTTCAATATTTGACATCAAATTTGTCTACCTTCAAAATTTGACGCCCTAAACTCCGGAAAATTCAATGAGATTCTTCATCTCCACCTTTTCCTTTTCAGATTTCCTATTTTATCTATTTTGTCCTTCAACGAATATTTTCTATCACTTTGCTTTGGGACATCGAAAATGATTCAAAATGATATATGGCCTTTCCATTCCATTATCTTTTCTAGGTTGCTTTCCATTATGTGCAAACTAAGAAAGTCTGAAAAAAGCCATATAAATGAGTCCTGTTTCATCAAATAGAAGTGCGACTCAAAAAAGAAGTGGTTTCTCTAAACCTGATTCAGCCCAAGAAAAACACCAAAAGGCCTATACTCTTTGTTGGTGCCAAAAGTAGTGTCAAATGTAACCACATCACCAAAGTGTGCATAGTCAAGAATCATCTTAGCATCAGCCCAAAATATATTGGTTATATGCTCCTCACAATCTAACCGCAAAGCATATTGGAATGATGGGTTTTCAACAATTTTGTCATGAAAATACTTCAACATACTTCGACGTCCATAAGCCAAATCCCTCTGGCCGCTTGCTTTGCAAGTAATTTTTGCGATCCGCGGCAAGTGTAGCTAAGGTTAAGTGGTCCACCAACTTGACGAATAGCCAACTCATGTGCCGCTTTTGGTCTAATTCAGAATCATTCATGGTCTCTATTTCAAAAGCTTGCGGCTCCGAAATTTTCCTCTCGTGATGCCATCAGCGTCGAGTTTAAGCAAGTGAAGAAGGTGATTGTGTTCAAGCACAACATCATTGACTTCATAATTTCTTGCAACTCTATCCAATATAAGGCTCATTCGAAGCTTTGCAATCGATCCTTGTTTCAGCTCTAAAGCATTTTTTTCTTGCGTGATTTGTTTGCCTTTTCCTTCTAAGGCCCTCATTGGAACAAACAAATCTGCATGAGGTCACCTTACCATCAAAGGGGCTTGTATTTGTGTATCTTTTCCTCACATCAAATCCTCGCGGCGACCTCCATATGCTAACCAAAACTGCCAGCCTCATCTCGCACTTTTGAATCTTAAACCAACTTCAGTGTTTCCTTTGTTTAATTCTGCCATGGCCTTACACACCACTCACAATTGCACAAATTTGTTCTTTTAACCTAAATAATTGAAAAACCAGAACATATAAAATTCCTACACAAACTTCAAATAATATAATGGACACAGTAGTACATATGAAACAAGCTACAACAGCTAATAGTCCTGAGATTAAATTCATCAAATCAATTGTTTGTGGCCCATGGATTCTCAAATTGCATGGCATCTGAACATGTGGCTGCATTCTATTTTGCATTTTGGTAGAAACTCAAGCTAAATTAATAAGCAAAGAATATGTACAGTAACTATGAACATGTGGCTGCGTGAACTTCGAACCTGAAAATAGCACGACGCCGGAGAACCTCCACTCCACGGCTGCGGGGAAGTGGGCCTCCTCTCCCGGCCGGCGCAGCCTCCACCTCCCCGAGGAGGCACGGAGGGCGGCGCGGCCGGGCACCGGACGATGGACGGCGGCGCGGCGCGGCACGGAACGATGGACAGCGGCGCGGCACCTGATGAACTGTGCGATAGCGAGGAAGATAGCTCAGCGAGGCAATAGTGAGGAAGGGGCGCGGCGCAGCAGCGAGGATCTCACCGCAGTGAAGAACGGGCGGCGCGGAGCGCGTTGGCGGGAGTTGAGGCGCCGTTCCCGCGTGACTGAGTCTTGTGGATTTCTGTCCTGATTTGTTGGCGTAGGGTGAAAAGCTAAAGTGCTGGTTTGGAAACCACTGTAGCCGTCAGATGGGAGCCCAAGGGTGCAGATTGAGCGAAAGTGACGCCGTAACGTTGCTCTATAAAGTTACTGAATCTGAGTCCTCCACAATGCCATGGCACCAACCGCTCCTACCCGTCCGCTTGGAAAAATTTCAATATTTGACATCAAATTTGTCTACCTTCAAAATTTGACGCCCAGACTCCGAAAATTCAAGGGATTTCTTTAGATTTCCTATTTTATCTATTTCCGAATATTTTCTATAACTCTTTGGGACATCGAAAATGACCAAAATGACCCTGCCTCCTTATCTTTTTCTGGAGCTGCACGGACGGGCATCCTGTTTCCCGTCGTGACTTCACACGGAAGGGAGCGAGTCAACTCGCGCCGCCCGTCACCGCCGTTGCCGGTGGCCGCCCGGCGGCCAGGCCACCTCCGCTCGCCCAGGCCACATTCGTCCGCTCAGGTCCCCTCCGACCGGCGCCTTTCCCTGGCCTGATGGCCTAGGGTTTGGGGCGGCTGAGCTCCGCGCCGGCGGTCTCCCCTGCTGGTTCGACATCCCGGCCTTCATCGACGAGCTCCCCGGTCGTGTGCTGCTCCTATCGCTCGGTGCTCGCCACCGTCCAGGCCGCGTGCTACTGCTCGCTGCTCGCCACCGCCCTGGCCACGAGCGAGCTGCTTGCCACCGACGAGGCCGCGAGCTCCCCAGCCGCAAGCTGCTGCTCGCGATTGACGGTGGCAAATGCTGTTCTTCAGCAATGGAAGATGGCAAGAGGAAGAAGAATATGACATGTGGTGCCCGCATTGCTTTGACAGGGAGAGTGGCAGTTTAGTCATTCGCTGCAAACCTTATTTTGTATATGTACATTTTTTTTTTTTATGACCAATCAAAAGACAGATCTAACAGGAAAAAAAAAAAAAATCCTTATAGAGGTGTAGATGTGCATTTTTTAATCCTATGAGTATGCCCATGCCTCCATCTAATATCTCATATGATTTGTAAAGAACACGCAAATCCTAGCATATGTTGCATTCATTTTGTTAATGTGCTGATTGCTATGGAGTTTTTATTCCATATCCATTGACAGATCACTGTATTATGTTCGTCTAATTACTAAAGTGGGTGTAGTGGATTAGCCTCAAGTGGGCTTGGTGGATTATCCTATCTTTTTTATGAAAAGAACAACAGCAAAAGCCCCCACTGTTAGGAATTTATCAAAATCAAAATCACCCTATTTTTAATCCTGCTGTTAAATAATGTTCTGTCAGATTTTGTGTCATTTCTTAATCTTACTGATTATAGTGTGTTATTACTCAAAGCTTTCTCACTTTAGATAAGATTGGTGATTTGGACTTGGTAACAGTAAACTCTTCTTATTTTGGTCAGGAGTGGTGTAAATCTATTATATTCAGAACCACCAGAGGCTCGAAAGTCAGAGATTAGATGGAGGCTCTTTGTATTTAAATATGGTGAACCACTAAATGGTAGTTGTTCTCTACTTTTTACTCCATGTATTATTTTGTTTTCTTATGTCATGGTTTCGATCAGTTCAATGTTTTTTCTAAAACAGGTAGAGGGAGCAAACTTACATTTAGGCATTTAGTGACATATGGTGTTATATAGCTCTCTCTCCTGGTTCAACCCAGTAGCTGCACCAACAAAAATTATAACCTTCATTCCAATCCTGCACCATGTTGCATTGCTGCAAAATCTTGGAACCACATTCACCTACATCTCATGTCTATTATCGCTTCAAACTTGAAAGCATGGCACTCATCTACTTGTGGACTTCTAGGATAGCAGGGAAAGTTGGTGTTTAGTTCAATTGGAATGAACATGGCAAAAGACATGTGTAACAGAAGAGAAACTGTATACTAGTGATGGTTGAAAACTTGAAATTTCTTTACACTTGATAATCCATTTAAATAGGGCACATGAAAACCTATGGACCTGTGGAGTAAATGACATTATGACAATATAAGCCTACTTTGAATTAGTGCAATTATTTTTCTCTTCCTGGGATATCAGGAAAGGGCTCTTTGAAGTCTCATGTGCCATATCCGTCAAGATACTGCTTGTTAGCTTATTGGTTTTGTGAAATAATAAAGATTTGCAGTACTGTACGAAGCATCGGTTCACAACAGACATCTCATCATATTTGTTTTTGAATTGGAATGAATTAACAGAACTTATTTGACTTACCTTTGAACATTTTAGTGCTAATTTAAGAGAAATGGCAACATACCTACATGTTATCAGCAAACTATATTCAGTCAACCACCTGCTAAAAGTCCTCATTTGTATGTGACCTCTGTTTATTCAGGTTCCTGCATGACTTTGGATCATTCTATTCTTTTTTTTTGGGATACTGTTATAGGCTGTATTTTGTACCTGAAGCTCAAAAATCACGTAATCCCTCCGTTCCAAAATGCAAGTCATTATATGTGATCTCTGCTCTGGGATATCAGTAATGTCTTCCCTGATTTCATTATATCAGTAACGCTTTTATCATACCATCTTGTTTGACAGGCCTTATCTCATGGATCTTGATAGTACAAATGGAACTTTCATCAATGTAAGTAATGTGTGTTAATCTGTCAGATCTATGGGTCATATTTTCAAAAATACAGGTCATGTTTTGACTCTTCTTTTATGTGAATTTCATTGTTTTTGCAGGAAATCGCATTGAGCCTCGGCGCTATTATGAGCTATTTGAAAAGGACGCAATCAAGTTTGGCAATAGTAGGTATGAATCTATGATGTTAACCATTGAAGTGCTATATTGTTTTTCTGGTTAATATGTATATTCTACCTCCATTTATCATTACATCAATGGGAAAAGGTGTTATTTATCTAGATGTTATTTACTAAGTTTTGGTAATTAGGTGTGAAATTTGTTCATTCTTTTTTACATCTTGCCATTTTGCATGTTAATGTTAGAACGCTGAATCGTTATGATTCTAAATCACTGGCTGGAAATACTTCTTGGAGTGGATTCTTCCGATTCTCACGAAAAACGACATTATTTCTGCTATCAAACGCTGCAATATACTTCTGACACTTCTCAGGAAAATTTAATACAAATTTAGTTTTTTAGCTTTTTGTTTGCAAATTTTGTAGTAAGAGATAATGACCGTGGTCCATTTTTTTTTCATAGTTGAGTTGTTTCTCTCAAAATATGCTGGAGACTAGTTTGCTTGTGGTTTGGTTTTGTCGCCAATGTTTAATTGGTTTCTGAGGCCTCTCTGAGTGCCGAGTGGACCTTGGGTGTCAATGGGGACCTTTATTACTATATGCTCTACATTTTGTCAAACTCTTGTAATTTCATTGCTTTATGGTAATGAAATTTGGTTTCAACTATGGTGGGAAAAGTATGCGGGGAGTGGATTTTGAAAGAAACTTTGGAGCCTTATTTATTTATTTATTTATTAGAACTGCATTCATATACTTAGGGCATATAGACAGATGAGAGATAAATGTAATATGAAGTTGTCCATATTTTTTGAGTGTCTGTAACTTTTGTGAGATGAGATATAGTTGTATTATTATGAAGTATGACAGACATTATGCTCATGGTTAATTACTCTAGGCAATATTCCATGTTTTACCTGTACTAGATGTGATTTTCTACTTTCTAATAATCTTTTGCTGATGTACCTGTCGCTGTCTTTTTCCCCTGCAGCCGGGAGTATGTTTTGCGCCATGAAAATTCTACAGAATGAGGATTGAAACAGCCAAAAAAAAAAATATGTAGGAGAAAAATACAGAAGAGACATGGGGCGTTGGTGTCTTTATATTTTGGACTGGAGATTGGTCGGCTTGAACTTCTGCCTGTGATTTCTTCACAGGTGTGTAAGCCTATAAGGATATTTTGTGAACCAACATTTAGGGCTATTGTAATGAAGAGAGCTAGCTGCCAGCGGATAGCCCTGGAACTTGTTTGTATTCAAGCATGTTTTGTACTGCTGGCATTCACATCATTTGGCATGGGAGGCAACTGTTTATGGATCAGTACCATAGTGATCTTAATGAGTTAATCGTGGATTTAGTAGTACAATAATTTTAATTGTACCACATATATTTTCACCTTTCCCTATCTAGCATAGTGCTTGTTCTATTTTAGGGTTGTTTGGATTGGAGCATTACACTATCTAGGGATTAAAAAAAAACATTAACTATTCACCTATTCTGAATCAGGTCATTGCAATTCTGAACTTCCTTGAAATATGTTACTCCATACGTTTGGAGAGGCATTGGTCTGCTTGTAGGCGTATGTGATGTTCCTGTATTTTTTATGGCTGATACTATATGAATGCATTCAATTCAATGGATAATGCCGTGACATGGTGGAGTGGAGCAGGAGCATCTCATCTCTGCTCGCTGTCACTGCCACCACCAGCAAGCAACCATCGCTCAATGAAGGGTGATGTGACAGGGTTGAGCTGCGAGCGGCGGAGGGTTTACTTTGTTCTTAGACAAGTGGTTTCATCAAAGTGGCCGGACAACATGAAGGTGAAGATTCTTGCCATTCTTGACCTCATCCTGGTGTGTTGCTTTGTGATTGAAGCAAAATGGTCCTTGGTGAGCAGGAGTGAGCAATACGGATGCAGCAGGTGTCAAGCCAATGCCTGGTGAACGATATGCCGATTTCAAGCAATAACTGAACAGGTGAAACAAATCCTAGATAGTGTTGTATCTGCTTCTTGGCCGGTTTCTACTTCCTGGGGGTGTTTGTCCTCTGAACTTTGATTGTCTTCACCTTAGAAGGTCCAACTTCATTGTCATCTTCATCTTGCGCCTATTTTTTATTGCAAAGAAAAAAGTTAGTACAATAGTAACATCCCAGGTTCACTGATTTAAGTTTTCAAATATTTATCTCTTTTTTTTTTGGGGTTTTTCTTTCAACTTTCTTCACCAATCTCTAAGTTCTTGCAAGTTTTGGCAAAGTGGCCAAAGTCTCCACATCTTTTGCATCTGGTATGCTTTTTCTTAGTAGCTCTTTTTCTCTAGACTCCCTCTTATTCTTACAACTCTGGGCCTCTGCTAATCTTCCCAACAAATTTGGGAACACTTCGAAACCCAGGTCCGCAACAGGGGTATTGGTTCAGTTTTTTTGCCTTTATATACAACCTTGAATCTAGCAATTGGGTAGTCATGCACAAATCAGAAATTTGTATGCCCTTGTTGGATAATATCCATGAAAAAAGCATTCTCTGCAAGAGCACTTATGGTTATGCAAGTCCAGTTGTCCAAATTTGTCACACGCCAGTATCACTTACTGTCACCTCCACCACCTTAAGGTTGTTGGTAATCAGATTGAATTCCTTAATAACATTAGGGAGGGTTCCATCCTCCCACTCTGCATACCATTCTACTTCCTAGGGTACCTCTTGTACATAATGAGTTCCCTCAATTTCTCAACTAACTCATGCACTACTCGTGCATTGAAACTTACCCTGAATCTGCTCTAATGCAAGCTTCGTACTTTGACCATGCTCCAATGGTCTAGCCATGATTTGTTGTCAAAAAAAAAATGGTCTAGCCATGATTACTCCCTTCTAAGTTCACAAGTACCCTAACAAAATACTAAACAAGGTAGAAACTATGATGCTCAGCTAATGAGAGTTCACTTAAACAAGTATAGTTGGCTAGGTCAATCAACCTAAGCAAACCTTGAACACAACCAAGTAGAAGGGAGCTCCTACACGCACTAGTGAACAAAAGGTAAACATTACTACAAGCTACACTAGCACAAGATAATGCAACTCGAAATGGATCTTCCACGGGATGATCCATACCTTTCATAGTTTTTATCTCAACTTGCAAACTGTCTCTTGTCTCTAAAAGCAAGTTAGGTTTCACGAGTGGCACAAGATAACCGACATGCAAAACGAATTTGTCTTGTTAAATAATACGGTTACTTCTCTACACACCAATCCCAATGAAGATAACCAACACACAAAACGAATTTGTATTCTTAAATATTATGACTATTTATCCTAAAATTTGTCGTGTACTTCTCTGAACACCAATATCGGTTAAATGAAATGCTCCATTATACCTCCATGTTGGTGATGCCTCAAGAAGCTTCCACACTCCATTTCATCATCTCCGATATGATGAAGAATGGTCGATCCTTCGCGTGCGTAGCATGAAGCTACTCCATTTTCACTCTATCGACCACTTCGTATATTCTCTTAACATAACATGGCTTGATCTTGATGAAGTGATATGGTCCACTTCAAAGTTTTACATGTCTTTTATAGACTTATAGTCCATGGATCTTATCTTTTGCATCTCTGTTGCCTTGGTCCATCAGGGCCACACTATTTTAGGGTTAAACAGGGCTCTCACGGCTCCCGCTCCTCAATCAGTAGCGCCGCAGAGCCGGAGCCAGTGAAAGGTCCCTTGTGGTTTTGGTAATTGAGTGACAAACATTAGGTGAACTAATATGTGTGATTGAGATAATACATGGGAGATTAGTTCACATGTGATGACACAATGAAGGAGCTTTATTGCATATGAAACATGACATGGAGTCATGTGACCAAGATGGTGAAGATCAAGACAAGGCTTGGCTTGATGCACCGGTTGCAAGTGTGAAGGGCAAGTCGAGGACTTGGCGCCGACGGACCGACGCAACGGTGAAGAGCAAGTGTGGTCAAGATCGATGAATCAAGAAGGTCATGTGATGATATGAAATGGATCATATCATTCTTGATCGTGTTGTTGCATTTGTTGTTTCTTCGACACTTGAGGAGGCGGAATGGAAATGCGCAAGGCAAAGGTATAACCTATAGGGCATTTCATTTCACCGGTCATAGGTGAGTAGAGAAGGTTATGACCGGACCGTGAGAGCCCTGTGTGAGAGCCGCCCGAGAGCACAGAGCAAGCTGCCGCCCGTTGGCCGGCTGAGAGCAGCTAGCCGTTGGTGACCAACCTGAGAGCGGGCAGAGGATAAAGAAGGCCGGTTCCCCTCCCTCGGTCTTCAGCTCTTGCCTCAACAGAAAACAACACAAAGGAGTCTGCTGCTTCCCCTTTCTCTATGTGAGCTAGGGTTTCATCCCTCCTCTTTTCTTTCCATGATTTGAGCTAAGATTCAGGAAGAGAGTGAGAGCCCTGTGTGGGTGTGGATGAGAGGTTGAAGATCCACTTATTCCCCATTTGATTCCACTCAAGTTTAGAGCTAATTTGAGAGGGGATTGGGATACCTAGTGTAACGTAACCTCCTAAATTACAGGGGCCCACATGCACTTATCATTGTCATTAAGACCTCTGATCATTATGCACGAGTTCCCAATAATCTAGAAAGTGCTATTAATCTTCCTAACAGGATCTCATTAACAAGTCACTCCAAAGATTACAACACTTTATTCAAAAATATCTCGTGAGTAAACGGCGGAAGGATTACATAACCATAATTTTACAAACCATTTATTCAAATACACAAACTGAAGTGTTAATATTACAAGCCCGATATTATTGGAGTAACATTATACAAATAAACACCGATAACCCCGCCTCGAGGGTTCGAAGACTACTCGCCCTCTTCTTCCCGGGGTACACCGTCATGCAAAGGGGACCAAAACAAGCCTGCTCATGATCAGCTCCTCGCAACAAGGATCAAAGAACCCTGAGTACTTGGAGTACTCAACAAGACTTACCCGACTAAAGAAAATAGGAGAAGACTCGTGAATGCCGGTCTTAGGAGTCAAGGTAAGACTTTAGCAAGAATCAAGAACTCTTTTTGCGCGAAAAAGCTTACTAAAAGTGTATCCTTACTTTCAATATTTTTATTTCGATTAGTAACTCATATACTCTAGATTATCCTATTCTAGAACAATCATATTCTCTTATTCCAACTCTCTCTTTTCTTAAAAACATAATCCATCATTTACTACGATGAAGGTCAGGGAATCGGGTCTCCTTCTCCGAGAAGCAACGGCGATTCATGAACCGATTCAAAACCCAGCTGGGGATCCCTAACCACACGACATATGTAGCATCCAACTTGCATATATCAACCTTTTCTCAGATTTGTCCAAAAACGGAACGAGGCCTGCGCCACCCGAGAATACCGTACACCTCCAATCCGGACTTTAACCCACGAGGGTAACATGTACTCCCGCCATCTCTCCACCACTCCCGGTCGTGGTTGCCATTCCCGATTTGGCTCCACCGAGATCCGGCTTACCGTATGTGGCTAGTTATGGTCGACTGATCTGGGGTGACTGCCAGTCAGACGTGCCATTGACCAAAAAGGTCTCAGGCGCAATATGCGTTCAACACGCCTCGATTTCACTCGGGCCAAACAACGGACGGTCCTTAAAACGACCAACACGGAACAAGCACGGCTAGGTATCCCGCCGGCTTTCAACCTACGTCCCGTCCGATCTCAAATTCATCACTACATCTCTTTCTTTTCCTAAAACAGTACCATCTTCTTACTTAAAACATTTTGATGAAAAACTTAACTAATTAAGCGAGGGCTAAGCATCACTAAACATTTTCGAAAATGAAATAGGTTATCAAGGATGGTATTGAAATAAACAAGGATGGTAATGCAAAGAATTAGGTTATTACTCAACTCCTAATTACTTAATGCAACATAGCATAGACATAAGTGATATAAAACTTTTTAAAACATCAAGGAAAGGGTTTAATGAACCGGGGCTTGCCTTCGTTGACTAATAAACTAGTTCTTCGAAAAACCCGTAGAAATCCGAACCCACTTCCACCGGATAAAGAACCTCCTCGTGGGACCGCTCGGACTTGACACTCTCGAACTCGTTCACTACACTAAAATAATGTATGCCTCAACATGATGCCATATATTTAAATATGATGCTTGCTTGCAGTGCATGAAATGATAACAACTTGAGTACAACTTTCCTTCACGATAAAGTTGCAACCCAACAAAACCAACTTATTGAACTACTCTACAAGATATCATCACCATTGCCTAAGGAGTTCTCAAGGACCACTTAATATGATACAATCTAAGATTCACAAAACAACCCCCGAAGTCACACAAAACCGAATTTATTTGACACTAAACAAATTATGAAACACATAAAATAATAGGGCATGAAATAATAAAAATTTAACTTTCTCAAAACAAGCTCAAAAAATTTTGTGCAGGTAGGTCATGTCATAAAACAGTACCAAAATAAATTTCATGATTTTTGGATAAATAAAATAATTATTAAAAATCAAGGAAGATGCATTTTTCAATTAAAATTTGTATTTTTAAATCATGCAAAAACTACTCAAAATCAAAGTTTCAAATTTTTCATGGATTCATATACTCATAAGAAGCTTCTACAAAAATTTTCAGATTTTTAAAGCTAAACTTGAATTTATAAGGGGCAGAGGAGATGCGGTAAGGTATGGTACTCGCCGAGAGACGGTGGGATGTTGCCCTCCTTCACGAATCGACGGGAAGGCGGAGCCGTGGATGCTTTCCTCATGGATACGCCGCAGCACGCCGCCTCCCCCAAAGATCTGATGCGCTCCACCAACATGGCGAGGTAGAGTAGAGAGGAGGAAAGAGGTGGCGACGGCTAGGGGTTTTGAGCGCCGCCAAGACGCCGGTGTGGGGAACACGGGCGAGGCGCACGGAGCGTGTGGAAGATGTGGCGGCCGCTAGGGTTTTGGGCGCCACCCAAGCGCCGATGCGGGAGCGAAGGAGATGAGAGAGGATCGGGAGGTTGGGGCAGGCTCTGCGGGGACATGGGAGCGAGTGGGGAGGGGTAAAGTTGCGAGGGTGTCTTCGAAAAGAACGACCGCATCTTAGAATTTTGCCCGACCGAAACGGATGAATTGATTTACTTGACGTAAGAGGGCGTTTTTGTAAAATGTGCGAGAGACGTGTGTCAAAGACGCGCCGTTGAGCCAGCAATGCTTGGATTGTTGTGGTGCGAGGAACCCGAAATGGTTTTCCTTTTAATAAGGAAAAGTCTACTTTCGGTCCCCCAACTTTTACGAAAAGTCCGATTTTGGTCCCTCAACTCCAAAACCCGACACAAAACGGGTCCTCAACTTTTGAAACCGTGCGATTTCGTCCCTCGGCGGTTTTGGGCGGTGGTTTTCGCTCTGATAACTCCGGTTTTGCTACAGTGGACTGTGGTTTCGTTTTCCTTTTTTTATTTATTTAAATTTGAATCTTTCAAAAATCATAGTAAATCACGTAAAAAATTCATAAAATAGAAAATCCAATTTTGTTGGACTCCACATGAGTAGAGCTACGCAATGAATATATAATATGGTATACTTTAATATAAAATTTTTGCTATGAAGGTTTTGCCTTTTTCTTTTTATTTATTTCAGCTCAATATTTAAAAATCATAATAAATTATAAAAAATCATAAAATTGAAAAAATAATTTTGCTAGACTCCACATGAGCATATTTACACAATAAAGATATATAGGTGTACTATTTAATTTATTGGCCGGGATCCATCGGGTTTACAAAATCAGACGTATGTCAAGACAAAGAAACCTAGCTAACCTAAACCTAGTTTAAAGAGCCACGGTAACTACGTACTGTGTTATTATTGGCGCCTCATGCGGAGTCCAACAAAATTGAATTTCTTTTTATAATTTTTCTGTAATTTACTATGATTTTTTAAAGATTGAGCTTGAAATAAAAAAAGGCAAAACCTTCTAGCAAAAAAACTTTGTACAAAAAGTATATCATATTATATATTCATTGCGTAGCTCTACTCATGTGGAGTCCAACAAAATTGGATTTTCTATTTTATGAATTTTCTGTGATTTACTATGATTTTTGAAAGATTCAGCCTAAATAAAAAAAAAAAGAAAAACGAAACCACGGTCACTGTAGCAAAAACGGAGTTATCTGTAGCGAAACCACCGTCCCAAAACCGCCGAGGGACGAAATCTGCACGGTTTCAAAAGTTGAGGGACCCGTTTGTCCGGTTTTGAAGTGAGGGACCAAAAATCGACTTTCGCAAAAAAGTGAGGGACCAAAAAGTAGACTTTTTCCTTTTAATAACCCCGATGAAATTATGTGGGCTTGCAGTCAGAACGCCACTTAATGGGCCTCTAGTGGGCTGATTCCGTGCCTACTACAAAAATGGGCTTGAGAGAGTGCCCCCACGTCTATATAAATACTCGAGTGGTCGTCGCTCCGGAAACCCTAACTCTCCTCACGCCGCCGCTGATCTGCCCCCCGTCGCCCCGACGCCGGTAAGAATCAAGAGAGAACCGTTGCTCCTCGTCTTCCTCCTGAGCACCATGTCCTGATTCGATTGCTCATCTTCCGATTTCTTGGTGGAACCGCAGGTGTCTAGAGCAGGAGCAGGAGCAGGAGCAAGAGGGATTCGGTATGGCCAAGTCGAAGAACCACACGGCGCATAACCAGTCGTACAAGGCGCACAAGAACGGCATCAAGAAGCCCAAGCGCCACCGCCAGACCTCGACAAAGGGGGTACGTGCTTCCCTCTCCATGTTCGCCTCTCAACCATGTTGGATCTGATTTGAAAAGTGACCTTTCTTTGAAACGAGATAATGCTCGTTATGTGAACTTGTGATGCAGTAGGTTTCGTAGAATGGCTTGATGCTGTCAATACTATGATGCCGATTTATCCTAGTTTTCTATACCAGTATGTGGCCATTGTTCTGAAATCGCCGTGCTTACTGCTTTGTTGTTTTTGACGGAATGCTGCACGGCTGTCAGTCTTAATTGTCCCAAAGAAAATTTTGTAACCGCATCGTGAAAGTAAATCAGTGGAAGTTGTGCAATGATTTACGTATATTGTACTGAATTTGTTATGCCAGTTATTTTGCTCAGTTGGAGCTTTATTGCTAAAATATTCAACATGACATAAATCTCTTTATATTCAATCTCGTTGCAGACCATCTGTATTATCATAGTTTTTGCCTTGTATTTGTGTAGCTACAATAGTTGGATGTTTGTCTGAATTATTATGCTGCAGTTATGCTGATGATTTCCTAGAGAATGAGTGCTATTCATAGTGTTATTCATACATTAAATCTCAGGCTATTACTTGGTTTGATACCGACTATTTGTAGTTGCATTTTCTGACATAAATATTGAATACTTCTATAGAAATTTTATTTTTATTCCCCTCTGGTGTTTGTATGTCTATTAATTATCTCTTTTGTCTGCTCTTTAGATGGACCCGAAGTTTTTTGAGAAACTTGAGGTACTCAAAGGAAGGGCAATAAGAAGAGTGGTGAGGTTGAGGCAGAGGAGTAAGATGGTGGTGGCTGAGTTTGCGGCGACAAATGCTTGTATCGCTAGCCTTAGTTGTTGAACTTGATTCTCACTTCTGTATGATCAAAGGAGATCTATAATTTCTAAAGTTTTTTGTATTGTTGCCTGGAATTTAATTAAAACCATCAGCTGTCTCCTTTTGAGAACTGTGATCTGTCATCACCAATTTGCTGATTCGTGCCTCTTATCATGTGGGTAGCTCTTAGGCCTTGCACTGCTGTGATGTACGTGCTTTGCTTGGGGGTTAGACGTTCTTTGCTTGCCCAATTGTCTTGTGAGCTCTGTATCCACTAAAGCTGAAATGGATACTATCAAATGCCAAAGGCACCTTGTGCAACATAAAATCTCGATCTTAGCAGTCACATGAAAAAAAAAAAACACACTAAATAAGCCCAGTGATATAATGCCAGCTGATTGTCAGCACCTTTGCGGTTTCGCCCCCGTGAGCTGGACACTCATCCTCGTCAAATATCATTGAGCAGTGAGCACACCCGTACCTGTTCTCTGACCGTATCTCAGTTTCACAATCCAAAGGTAATGTCACGGCCTATTGCAATTTTTTTTTTTTCTCTCATTCAAGTTTGTTAATGAGTGTGCTCTTTAATACTCAATTTTCTCCGCAGACGAGCATGCCGAGGGATAAATTCCAGGAATTGGAATGGATCTATTCAGGTTTTCAAGAAGTTCACCATTCGCCTATCTGATCCAACATTGGTCATTTTTGCCACTGCTTTCTTCTACATAATGTTCGGTCAACATCGCAAATTAACAATTTGACATATACTTGAGCTCACCTCGAGGTGTCAATATCATGGTTTTGCGAACAGCAAACTCTGCTGGTTTCAGGTAAAAACCGACAGATCCAGCAGGAGAAGTGTGCTTCACCGATTTGAAGTGTCTAAGGTACGCGGAGCTCCAGGTGCATTGTCTTGCCATTCTAGCTCATGTGTTTTGCTTTTTATATTGTTATACTTTGGTTTGTAAAGGTCCTCTCTTTGTCCCTGATATATCTAGCATCTCCAAATGTCGTTTTCTATCATTGCCAGTATCAAGAAAAATGTTTAATATTTATACACAAAAGCCACTAGACTACATTACCGCTATTCCATTCCTTCGTTACACAGCTCAGAGCAATGAGGTATAACTAAAACACACACTTATATGTACATTGTCCTGGGAACTTAAGACTGTAAAAACAACTGTGGTGCTTACAATAAGGTACCAGTACCACAGGTGCTTTGAATCAAGAAAAAAAAAACCTTCCATACTTTTTTTTTCACCATATTGCTGTTTTATTGATTTCCAGCTAAATTAACTGAAAGGAGGCTTTCAACTATTGATTCCATGGTCGGTCGCTTTTTCCTCTCTTCCTCCAAGCATGAGATAGCCAACTTGATCAGTCCCTTCACTTGTAAGCAGTCGAATTCACCACCCAATCTGAAATCTACAAACTCTGCTATCCAGAAAGGTTCATCTTTGTCCAATTTGTAAGAAAGCATCTTGATGAACTTCTTCAGCATCACATGCACCCTCTCATCCTCACCTTTGACCAAATCGAAAACACGTGTTCCTGACACTATTTCAAGAAGCACCACTCCATAACTGTACACATCAGCCTTTGCTGTAATAGGTAAGCCAGAAATCCACTCTGGAGCAATGTAACCTACAGTTCCTCGTGCTCGTGTTACGTTTTGAGTAGGCCCTGATCTGCTGAGCAGCTTTGCCAAGCCGAAGTCGGTGATCTTAGGTTCCAGGTCCTGATCCAGTAAAATGTTTCCAGGCTTTAGGTTGCAGTGAATGATCCACTCTAGGCACTCATGGTGAAGATAGGCCAGACCCTTTGCTACGCCTAAGGCAATGTTGAATCTCTGCTTCCAATCTAAACAGGTCTTGCTTTTGAACAATACGTGAGCCAAGGATCCTTTCTCAGCATACTCGAGGACCAACATTCTATAGGATCTTTCTGAGCAAAATCCGAATATTCTTACTAGGTTCATATGGTTGATCCTTGCAATGACATGCAACTCATCATGGAATTCTTCTCTGCTGTGCCTTATATTTCCCAGCTTTTTACGACAACCACTGATCGTCGTCATCCAGAATTCCCTTGTAGGCAACCCCTGTACCTCCCCATCCAAGCTCATGTGCAAACTTTTTCGGTTGCCTTAACCAGTTCCCTGTAACTATACATTCGAAATGATTTGTCATCATCTTGTAGCCTTCCTCAGCTGCCCATACTTGGGATGACCTCAACTCCCTCCTCAAAACAAAGAACCATGCGAATGCCAAGAAGAAAACCTCGATAATGAAGAAGGCACCTATAAACCCGTAGAAGTAGATCCATTTTGGTTCCTCCTGATTAGGCCTATGGGAGAAACTGAGATTTTTTTCCGTGTTTATTGTGCTTACTGCTGGATCACACCTAAGCTTTTGTGGTACAGAATCAAGCACATTTGACTGTGGAATGGGGAGCTTTGATGTGTCCAAACTTGATGGCAGTTTGATGTACATTGTGCGCACAGTGGGCGTTGGGAAAGACCTTCCATTGAAGAGGAGAGACTTTGGATAGCATGTACCATTTCCTTGTTGGTACTGAAACCCTTACAGGAGCAGTCGCTTGCGCACGCATTCCGACAGGTTTCCCATGGCACCTTTTCGATGCGTTGCTGATCAGATCCCCAATAGTCAGTGTTTCGTAGTTCCAGAAAGGTCACATTTTGCTCCCCGTCGCAGATGTCTACGACAGGCAGGCAACCTTGTGTCCAGTTACCTGGGTTCTTCATCTGATAGCCAGGCGGGCAGGAACATACCGGTGTAGGGAGTAGTGGCATATCCCATATGGACCACAGAAACCGTGAGTCTTGCATGGCTGGGACTCAGCAATCCATGAAACCGACCATGTCCTGTCCAAGCTATTCAGGCTGTAGAGCCTAAGATTCCCATCGCGATCCAGTTTGAGCCTTCTCTGAATCCCATTGCCTCTATCAGAGGCAGCAAGCACATGGCTATTCGCCAAGTCGCTCGAGAAAATGTCCCCAGAATCACCAAGGCTCGCTCTTCTAGTGCTATTGTCCAAGTTCCTGCCGTTCTCGTAGTACTGGAAGTCAGGATCTGGCCAGTACACGCTGGTGACGTTGGTGTCATCGTAGATGAGCGACAGCATGGACTGGTCGCTGAAACGGAAGGTGTAGTGGCCAGGAACCTGGAGCTGGGGGTAGAGACTAACTTGATGTCTCAGCGATGCGCTGCGTGGGGAGGAAGGTGTCGGTCGGCGAGTCGAAGCTCTGCCAGACAATGTCGCCGCTGGTGTTCTTGAGGACAAGGTTGCCGGTGTCCAGCAGCTGAGCATACTGAACATCTGGGAATCTGCCTTCGGTCTGCCACACCACCGTGCCGTCGTAGTCGGTGAGGACCATGCTCCCGTCCTTGCGCAGGGTGACGGCCGCGCCCCAGGAGTGCACCGGACTGCCACGGTTGGCGCTCCAGACGATGGCCTTGTCGGCTGAATTGGTGTACCATATGGAGAAGGTGAAGGCGCCGTCGTAGATTTCGTAGAAGCCGCAGGAGAAGGTGCCGTCCGGTGATGACTGCAGGATTTTGGTCTCGTACTCTTCGACGGCGATCGAGGATTTCCGACGTAGAGTGTCGTGTGGTGCGGCGGAGGCGGTGGCAATAAGGGTCAAGGGTGGTGGAGCAAGCGTGGAGAGGGTGAGAGCGAGGGCAAGAGCTGCCAACGCCATGGCTGGAGGGGTGGTACGAGCTTCGAGCGGGTGGGATGAGCATGGCTTGACTAGTTGTACTTCATTGGCTCATTGCAGTTGCTCAACTGAATTTTCAAGCCCTGTTGTCATCAGGGCATGTGTCAGTCAAATACAAACAAGTCTGCCTCGGGGCGACGTGTTTGGAATATTTCTTTGCAGCTCGTCGTGACTTTGTAGAACTTATCCAGCTAGCAAAAGAGAGAGATGTAGTTGGACTTTGGGACCGGAAATGAGTTGATGGCCCGGCAAATCAACCGATCCGGAGGCTTCGCATCTACCGGCAGGTGGCTATCTTGTTCATCCCATGGATACATATTACATACAACCTGATCGATCACGATGCTTAGCTAGCTTCACACAGCCGGTGACTTTGTCATCCAATCGGCTTATTAGCTTGTGGGAATCTCCTCGAGGAAGCACGAGGATCAGGTCAGGAAAGTCGCTGTCCTACAGGGACAAAGACTTGTGTGAGTCCAGGACTTGTTTTTGTTCATACGTCATGTAAGGGTAATGGTTATGGTTTATTTATTTGATCACGGATAAGAAAACCGATATTTCAGTATTATTAGGATAGGCTGATATAATAAAGCGATAAAAAAATCTATCTTTTTTAGTTTTTTATCCTCCTCTTGCGTCGTTATGTCAACTTTTTAGTATAGTATAATCTTTTCACAAGGTGCAAGGTTATAGTATGTGTTATTAAGTGTGTGTGTGTGTGTGTGTGTATGTACTAGACTGCTTGGTGGCGATCGAGGAAATTTTGTCAAAAATTGCTGCAGTTGTCATTTTATATCTGAGGTGATGAGTCATGCGCCTTGGACTGAGCTGCCAAGTTTATGCTTTCAGATGTGTTTCAAACTATTTGTAAACCGTTGTGTCTCTACTCTGTCATCCGTGTAACAGCCAAACAGTGACGTTTGTTGACCTCTTATGCACAAGAGCAGGCAAGAGCCGGTCGCTGTCCAACACGGAGATTGCACGGACTTGTTTTGGCAGTTTATCGCCATCCCATCCAGATGTAAATGTAAGTTGTGTTCGGTTTGTGGTTAACTAAACATGCTATTGGAGTTTAAAAGCTCAATTTCAAAGAATCACAAGGGAATCAAGGAGAAGAGTTTGAGGGCCTTCAATGGAGTCGAAGGCTTGTCTGCTGGTTGCTAAGAGTGGAATGTTGAGATAGCTGCCTTTCCCAAACTGACTGTTAGGTCGAGGCAGCAGCAGCACGCATTATCGCAGGTGGAGGTGGGGCAAGTGATTTTTGCTGAAATCACTGCACTTGAAATTATATATTGCTGTTCAGCGCTATAAGACGAGAGACACGCCTAGAATTGATCTGGCAAGATAATAAACGTTCGGAGGTGCTTGAAGCGATTTGTCAACCAATGGGTCTCTCTCGTACATGTCTATACACAACAAGTTGATTATGCTTCCAGAATAAAGATTATTATTTTTACCATTGATTTTGACCGACTCGTTGGAATGCGCTGAAGTATGAGATCAGGCCAAGGCAGTAGCTGTCCAACAGGGGCATGGATTTGTCATTTGTGTAGTCGCAAGATATTATATTGATACCAACATGTGCATGTGAATGTGCATGTACTTTCTCTCTCACAACATCAGCCAGTTAAAGTACCTTTGTATCGTAACAAATCAGCACTAGCCAAACGAACAACAATTTGGAGTTCGAAAAGTAAACATGATAGGTGTTCTAAATAGAAGCGGGTGGCAATGAACCAGAAAAAGCTTTCAAATTTAATTTAAATGGTTTAACTTCTACAAGAAATTTTGTGCCAAAAGTATTCATAAACAAGAATGGGATCCATGACTCCAATTGCTCAGCTTCAATCATTGATGCCGAGCAAGAACGCAACACACACGTGGTCTGGACACAGCAGTACAAAGTGTTTTTGTGTCGCATGCGTTTCCTCAGCAATGGTTACAAAAGCGGCGGAGTCCTCGCTAGCATCTCTCACACAAGTTCTTCAATAGAATGAACATCCCTTTGGGTTAATCTGATCTAAGAGAAATATTACCCGAATGACAGGCTTACTAGTCACGTGAAAAACGCGATCCTTTTGGTGCCATGATAATATGAAGTTTTAGATAACTAAACTGAAAATTGTTGCGGTGTGAGGATCTCAAATGGTAGCAATTGTTTCATTTAGGAAGATCTTTGGGGAAGTCGAGTTCCCAAGTTACACCATAGCAAATAATGCAATAATAGATCGAACACGAGACATATTTTTACATGAAAAACCCTTGTGGAAAAAAAACATGGGAGCCAATCGACGAATTTTTGCTAAACATAAGAGAGTTTACAAAACATACAATGAGTTGTCTCTTTTGCCATGTGGCTTACAAGATTTATTTATACGATGGACTGGCTGTAGTCAAATATGGAAACAAATCAGCTAATAAACATAACCTGAACCGCTGGCCCTCAAGGTGTCACCACAAGACTCAAATTAGAATTCGAATCATATTCTCAAAAAAACTCCACCTTGAAACAAATTCCATCTTGTAGAGAATGAAGTACCATCAATCAACTCACTTCAATAAATAAATAATCATTGATGCCAAAAGTCACTTAGACTTAAACTGAAACACCAACTAAGCCTGAGCATAGCTCAAACAACTTAGCTCCAGGAACTAGCTTTGTCAACATATCATCGGGATTATCACGAGTATTTATCTTGTATGCCTTAATGTCACCTTGCAATGACATCTCAAATAAAATGATATCTCACATCAATATGCTTGGTCCTTTCATGAAACATCTGATCTTTAGTTGGACAAATAGCACTCTAGCTATCACAATATATAGTTGCAAGAAGTAACCCCGCAACCAAATAGCTTCTTTACAAGCTTCACAAACAGCCATATATTCAGAAGCTTGCTTTCCAGCTCACCAACATATTCAAAATTAACATAACCAATAAGTCCATCTCTAAATTTTCCAAATTGCAAACGGACATTAGAAGTACCTCGTAGATATCATAAAATTCATTGAACAACCATAATGCTCCCTACCAGGATTAGCCATGAATCTACCGACAACACTTAATGCATGAGATAAATCAAGACGATAACAATCCATGGTCTACATAAGAGAACCAACTACACTGTAATATGGACCACTAGACAATTACTCATATCCTTATCTGACTCTAGACATAAAGGTGAGAATAATCTAAATTGTGCAGCTAATGCAGTACTGTTTTGCATTATGCATAAAAGTGACGAAGAACCTTTTTAATATAACCTCTCGCTCACTGAGGTATAATTTACTAGATTTTATATCTCTAGTAATTTCCATAACGAGAAAGCTGCACCTAAATCCTTCATCTCAAATTGTTTACTCAATTGTGCCTTCAATTTAGCTATTTCTAATTTTTTAGCAGCAATTAACATATCATTAACATAAAGAAGCAATAAACACAACTATCATAATCATGCGATGGCATAAACGAGTCAAACCTCTTATACCTATACAACTACATATATTGGCATTTGGCCATTTCTATACTGCTAATTAGCTTTGATTTTAAGAAGGGAGGTCACCCAAAGTAATTAAGGATAAAGAATGTATCCGCAACAATCAAAACAAACAAACAAAAACTTGACATAAAAACCAAGGGAAAGATGGCATTGTATAGACGGTGGCAGCAACAATATTTTTTTTCTCGAACGTGCACATTGCACGTAATTCATTAGCTAGTGGTAGTAATCCACTGATTACTAAAGCAACTTGGTCGCTTGCGGCACCACACGAGTGTGATTTACATAACGGATTTGCGACCAAAGCGACCAAATCACAACGAACCTAGCTCGTGTCGCCTACCAACCCGGTCAGTTCAGGTTCCAAGCCACCGGGTCGAAATCATCGCCATGGCAGGGCCTGCAGTGCCGCCTCCTTGCGCGGGGTCGGAGGATCCACAAAGGCCGCCAAAAAAGCTTTTCATCCATAGTCTCCGAGGGTTGGACGACGACTCCCAACTTCTGCGGAAGGATGTTACGGCCCGGAGCGTGGCGTTAGCCACGCGAGGCTTCCTAGCGTGAACCCCGACTTTGTTGCCGGGCGCGCGCTACCTGCGCAGCTTTGGCCTCTCCTTGAACAGTGGGGAATCCATCGGAATGCACACAAGCTCCTCGATTTGTTGGTGATGGCTGCGGTCGAGGACCGCTGGGGTTTACCACCACCTCAACCTCCGTCGTTTCAGTAGGCGTGGCAGCAACAATATGTGATGTGTATAATTGTATATATAGTTCAAAAGAACCGTATCTTAGTTTCATCCTTGTAGCTGTTGTTTGGTGTCTCCCTTAATTGTCCTGCTGCAATGATAGCAGTGTCCAACTATCATCCACTAAGCTTCAAAAAGCCAAAGATTACGTGACTAACAATCGTCCAATAGTTATGATGGGTGGAGATGATACTGATAACAGCTGGTGTTGCTTTTCTTCATTTTTCCTTCGATGGGAGCTTGTTTATATTATAATCCTAGCTAAAGGAACAGACCAAAAGGTTGGGTCCCTCTTAACAGTGGTTGGTAAGCAGTGGGTGGTGGCATTTGATTATCCTAATCTCCTTCCATGAGGACATGAAGTGACTGCTGCCTCCATGGCTATTTAAAGCCCCTTCCTTCCTCTGTGCACTGCAACCGTGTATGGGAGGGAGATCATTGGAAGGGAGAAAGGAATGGGACATGAAGAGGAGCTTCCATCATCTTCTTCCTCCTTAGGTTACCTGATGCAGTGTAGGATCTGCCATGAGGAAGAGAACGAAGGGCGCGTGATCATGGAGTCTCCTTGTGGATGCTCCGGCACTCTCAAGGTACATAGGAACTAACAGTTTAGTGAACACACATCATTCTACATATATGTCTTTAACTATTTCTGGTCTAGGTTTCTTGAGGTAATTTCTTACTTGAAACTGCTGCCAATGGTGCTTTGACATTTCTATGTTAATGTAATGCAAAATGCATGCAGTATGCTCACAGGGGATGTGTGCAGAGATGGTGTGATGAGAAGGGGAGCACCCTCTGTGAGATTTGCCTTCAGGTTGGTTTGCTTGCACATTGTTTCTTGCTACTTTGAATTCGTATCATATGTATTTGTCTTTTAATTATTGTACTACTATCAATGAAATGCTGCTTTTCTTGGGGGGTGGCTAGGAAAGTTGTAGTTAGTGGAAACGTGTCAACTAAGCTCACTTTCCTTCTTTATGGATTGCAATTAAGGGTCGACATGTACATGGTTCGTGAAACCTAAGCAATAGATATTTCTTTTGAGAGTGAACAAAGTAGGTCTACCTTTCAATCGTAAGCAAGTGCAATGTAGTGTAAAATATTAGCTTTACCTTGTGCCGGCCCCTTCTTCAGCAATGACATGTGAATCATGGGTAGCACACTTTATTACAAAATAATAACCAAAATAAAACATTCTATTCATCCTTTTGTGTATATATCTTCTAAAAGGAAAGTAGTGGAAAATTGATGTTTTTTTTTCTGCTTCCAGAATTTCGAGCCAGGCTACACAATGCCTCCAAAGAAAACTCGGGTGGTTGAAACTGCGATCAATATCAGGTAGTTCTCTCTCTAGACTGCCTTTATCTACACAATCTATAGCATTGTCCAATCAGGTCACATGCTGATTATATTTAAGCTTAGCTGGCCAGTGTCATGCAACTAACTGCCATGTCCTCCATCCAGCAGCAGTAACAGAGATGCCCGCCCTTGAACGGAAACATACAGATCATTAGGTAGCACATTGTTTTCGAACAACACACAGTCATTCAAACCGCCACAAAAGCAACTAACAACCGGAGGTTGATGAGATCTGATCCATGCATGTCACCATTAGGCATTTATTTAAAATGGCGAGACAGCTACATACCTCGTAAAGCATGCATATATTTTGCATCCAGGTACCAGAGTGTGGAGCACCCGCCATCTAAGATCCAGCAGCAATTATGTATGCATAAATAATGCTGGTATGCGCTTAACTAGCAATGTGATAACTACTAGAAATACCCTCTTCATTGCCACAACGAACAGAAAAGACAGCTGCACTCAACGGTATGTATGAGCTGGGCGAGAAGAGTGGTCCTGTCAAAAGCGTGTGTCCAAAACCAAATCACAGACAAAGTGTCACTGCACATCCACCTAGCACCTCCAGCAAATGCTCCGGCCACTTGGTGTGTCCTCAGTCACAATACATAACATTAACTCGTTGCATCTGCACGCAACTATGCATTGCAGCCACTAGATTCACCATTTGTCAAAGGGAACCAGTTACTGGAAACCTAGTTATTAGTGGTGACCCAGGACTTTGAATTTTTTCGTCCAGAAACTTCAGACCAAAAATCTGAATTTGAGAATGTTCACTAACCATCCATTCTTTAAAACATATGATTAAACTGTAAAAAGTTTCAGAAAGCTTGCAAAGAAAAAATGAAAATATAAAATGAGCCTGTATACTTTCTATAATGGGAGTCAACTCAAATTGGTAAGCATCTAAATTTTGTCAGTAAATACTGATCGTGTAGTGAACATGAGGACATGCAACCTTTGGAATCTCCGGAGGGCTTGACTGAGAGTGCAGATTACACCAGGTGCTCCTACATGGCAGATCAATGCACCACATGGTGCCGGTCGCTGGCGATCACGGTATAAAATGTTTCGAGTCATGCACCGAACTGAAATAACCGTCCTTCAGTTCAGGACGAGTCCTGATTCATGCTGTCCCCTGATTCTGACTTTGCAATCCTGTGCAGTTCACCATTATGCTGTTGGCATGGCATCTGGTTGCAGTGGTGACGGTTGAAGCAGCAGATCACTGCGCGTTCAGTCTCCTGACAGTAAGTTCACTGTTGGCATGACCCAGCAGAAAAGAAGAGTTTTAAGTAACCTGATTTATGGACTAAGCTGAGGTTATATTTTTGCAGATGTACTTACTTCGTGCTGCTGGTATCCTGCTGCCGCTCTATGTTGTCATGCGACTGATTCGCATCGTCCAGAGTGGGCAGAGGCAGTATCGGTTGCAGCTGCTGGAGGTTAGTCCTGATTCCTGTTCACTGATTTCTTGAGGGTGCAGATTATAGTCGAACCAAAATGCTGAGCTTTCTCTCCTTTTTTTTTTTTTCCATTTCTGCAGGACCAAAGAAGAAATGCATCAACTATATGAATTATAAGCATGTCCAAACATTCATTATGAGGAATGTCCAAACATTCCTTTCAAAAAAACTATATGAATTATAAGCATGTCCAGGAGGAGGACCAGCTATAATTATTCATTAAGCCAATGAATTTAAATGAATCTTATGGAAGGTTGTACAAATGTACATTATGTATTACTGGGGAAATTTTCAAACAGAACATCATGTGTAAACTTTCAGTATACATACCGTGCTGGTGCAGTGAAAACAGCAGCATTTTATTCCTGCTTTTCCAAACATTCATTATGCTTAGGGAATGTTCAGACAGAACATTATTGCATCCCTTCAATAAAAGTATAAGGTTACACTTATTTGCTTTTAGTTTTCCTCCGTAAAAAAGAAAGAAGAACATAAGCTCAAATAATAAGATAAAATGGAATCAAGTCAACATATTCATATTTATCAAATTTTCATGGTTGATAGTGGTGGTCTCAAAGAGATGATTTTATTCTATCAAGTCCACAATTTAGAGGGGAATTTCAGTATCAAAATCCTAAGCTAACCTCAAGAAAGATAACTAACAGAGCACTATGTTTCATCATTTACCAATCTAACTCCTTTCCACTGGCGAGTGGCAACTGGAGAAACTAAGCAAGATAACAATGAAAATGGCACTTGTACATAACACCTCAAATAAAAAAAAAATGATGTGTCAATCAGTGACACAGGAACAAACAATTTACTGCTATCTCGTGTCTACTTTGGACATGAAGTTTCTCTGTTAGAAACAATCATCATGGTTGTCAGATATTTTTTTTACATAAAATTAGGAGAATACATGAATCCAGGTAAGGTTCCACATGCCTTATGTATTTATTCACGTGAAATACACTAAATAGTGAAGATTCGACATAAATAGTGCAGTCTGTACAAGGACCACAGGAGTACTAAACAGTAAAGAAAGTGAAGAACACATGCCCAGCAGATGCAGTTCAGCAGCAAAAGATTTGAACCAAATAAACAGTCAAATGATCTTGCGCAAAATTCAGGCCCGCAGTCATGTCATTCTCATTTCTTTCAGTTTCATCCTACCAATCTAGTGATCCAGATGATTAATCCAGAGTGAAGCAACAAGAAAACAAGATTTGCAGATCGCAACTATCAAATTAACTAGAGCAGGGATTGGAATATAGAAAAATTGAGCTCACCAAACATAATAATTAATAAGCATACCAATTGAGCAAGGGTCGGTCGTCGAGAACCTTAGTGGCGCCGCTACATCTCGGGTGTAGTGAAAAATGAGCAAGGGTCTTTGCACTTTCCTCGACGTGGCGAAGGAAAAAGGAAGCTAGCCGAGCCAACTAGGATTCGTCTAGGTAGCTGGAACGTTAGGGTCCCTAACAAAAGTTAAGAGAGCTAGTCGATCGCGGCAACTAGGAGGCGTGTAAATATTCTATGTGTTCGGAGACCAAATGGAAGGGCGGAGGAAAAGAGAGGTGGAGGGCACCGGGCTTCAAGCTTTGGTACACGGGACAACATCGGTAGGAATGGTGTAGGCATCTTGATAGATAGGAGCCTTAAGGATGGAGTAGTGGGCGTTAGGAGGCAAGGTGATCGATTATCCTAGTCCCATTGGTCGCTTGGAGACTTCGGTCTTGAATGTGATCGCTGCCTGTGCCCCTCGTGTAGGTCTTAGTGAGAGCCAAGAGTCATTTTGGGAGGACCCGGATAGCATAGTTGAAATACCGCGGCCTATCGGTGAGAAACTCTTCATAGGAGGAGACCTCAATGGCCATGTGGGTGCAAACAAATGTAGGGTTTGAGCGAAAGTGCACGGGGGTTTAGGCACGCGGTAGTAGGAACGAAGAGGGGAGGATGTTTTGAATTTTGCTTTGGCCTATGACTTGTTGTTAGCGAATACCCTCTTTAGAAAAGAGGGAATCCCATTTAGTGACCTTCCATAGTGGACCTTTTCGAGCCAGATCGACTTTATCCTTGCAAGAAGGGAGGATAGGGCCGCTTGCCTAGATTGTAAGGTGATACCTGGAGTGTCTTGATCCCCTCAACACAAGCTTGTAGTGGCGGATCTTTTCGCGTGCTTACCCGGGACAAGCGATGTCAAGATTACGAGGACGGGTGGTGGAAGCTTAGAGGGAAGCGGCACAATCGTTTATGAGAGACGATGCTAGGCGAGGGCCTTGGAAAAAGAAGGAGAAGATGCGCGATATATGTGGTCAAGATGGCAACATGTGTACGGAAGGTGGCCTGAAGTGTTGGGTGTGAGTAGGGAGGCAAGAAGGAAGCCGAAGGACACACCGTGGTGGAAACGACGAGGTACGAGAGGAGGCTAATGGGAGAAGAAGGAGTGCTTCGCCCTCCATCTCGACAAGAGTGCAGCCAACATCGAGGGCTATAGGATAGCGAAGAGGGCTGCAAAGCAGGCCGTGAGTGTAGCAAAGGGTCAGCTTTTGATGACCTTTACCAAGCTAACCAGAAAACGGAAGGGGAGAAGGACATTTATAGGATGCTAGGATACGCGAGAGGAAGACAAAGGGACATAAACCAAATCAAATGATCAAGATGGGGACGGACGAATCTGGCCGGCGGAAGGACGAGGGAGATCAAGGCGGATGGCGAGAGTACTTTTATAAGTCATTCCCAATGAGAGAATGATAGTCCTACCTTTGAGTTGACTGACTCATTTAGCGATACTTATGAGACGCTTTGTGAGGAGGATTGGCGAGAGATCGGGGAGGCTTTAAAGAGGATGAAGGGAGGTAAAAGCGATGGGTCCACGATGGCATCCCCATTGAGGTGGAGAGATGTCCGGAGGCGGTGAGCGTAGTATGGCTGACTAAGCTTTTAACCCTCATTTTTTGGTCAAACAAGATGTCTCAAGAATGGAGGCGTAGTATATTAGTACCAATCTTCAAGAATAAGGGAGATGTCTAAAGTTAATGCCCAACGGGGATTAAGTGATGGTTTCACGATGAAGCTTTGGGAGAGGGTTATCGGCGAGCATACGCCTACGAAGGTAGACAAGTGTGACCCAAAACCAATTTGGGTTCATGCCCCGAGAATTACTCACCATGGAGGCGATTTTCTTAGAAATCTGACGATTGATGGAGAGATTTAGAGCGTAAGAAGGACTTGCACATGGTCTTTATTGACCCCGAGAAGGCGATGACAAAGTACCAAGAAACGCCATGTGGTGGGCCTTAGAAAACACACAAAGTTTAACTAGTACATTACCCTCATCAAGGATATGTATTAAGGATGCGGCGACATGTGTTTTGAACATGTATGGCGATACCGGTGGACTTTCCGATTAACATAGGACTACACATCAAGGGTAAACCTTGACCCTTATTTATTTACTCGGTGATGGATGAGGTCACAAAAGGGATATACAGGTGATATCCCTTGGTGTATGCTCTTTAATGATGTGGTGCTAGTAGATGAGAAGTAAGCCTTGAGAGTATTAAATAGAAGTTAGGCTGTGGGCGCCTGGCCCAAGAAAGTCGAAAAGAGGTTGAGGCCCGAGTAGGACCAAGGCCAGAGTATATGATGTCGCGACTTTGGCGAGCTAGAGCGGATGGGGGCGTCACCTCTGGATGGACAAGTGGTGGCCAAGAAGGATACTTTTCAGAGTATTTAGGATCTATCGCTGAGAAGGATGGCGACATTGATGAAGATGTTAGACATAGAATCGCGGCCGAGGGTTGGCTAAAGTGGCGTCAAGCTTACGGCATCCTATGTGACAAGAGGGGTGCCACGAAGCTAAAAGGGGAATTCTATAGGACAGACGATTAGCGTGATGCTATATGGTCTTTGAATGTTGGCCTACAAAAAGGCGACATGTCCGCGCCTAAGCGTGGTCGGATGCGATATGTTCGCGTTGGTCACGGGCATACTAGAAGGGATAGAGTTCGAATGAAGAAGATATTCTGGATAGGAGTCGGGTGGCTCCTATCGGCGAGAAATTGATTCAAACATCGGGTTGAGATGGTCTCGGACGATGTTCAGCGAGGCTCTCGGCGCGCTACGGTGTCAGTGGAGTTCCCAGAGCGCGTAGATAATGTAAAGAGAGTGTAAGAGGTCGAGACTGAAGCTGACTTGAGGCGAAGCGGTTAAGAGAGGCGTAGGGTGATCTCTAGGATTTGAAACACGGGCCGGGGAGGCGGCAGGCTACAGCTATCAGTGCTGAACCATGACTTTGTTTCCTTTTTCTATCTACCTATCTTTATTCTTTTGTCTTGTGCCTTTTACGTTAACTTTATCTTTACATTTTAAGTATAGGTTTTAAATACAGCATAACGTAGAGCACAGGGGCCCAAAAGTATGTTGTTGTTCATTGTTGAAGCACTCTAAAGTCACGAGAAATGGTGAAGCAGTGCCCAGACTCACGAGGTGCTGCAAACTCAATAGTAGAAATCTGTTAACCTCGCACCAGCAGAGTGCCAAGCTGGAAAAACTCACCACATGGTAGACCAAAAGATTTGCATGTGCTGTGATACATTTATTAAGGTTTTGTTGTCTTGTACCCTTTTTGAATATGGTTACAGGAATACCGAGTATAAGAAGACAGAAGACCATTTCAGAATGTGCAATATGATGGAAAAGTTTGGAGGAACAAAAATTACTAACATGTAAGTGATCTCCACAATATGCACTGTAGAGATCAATAGAGAACAGCATAATGCATAATTAAGATCTAATGCTCAAAGGGCCAACAAACAAGAACCACAGCAACAGAGCTTCATCAAAATCACAAGGTAAGTAGAATGCAACTGTGTAGCATTTTATTAACAGAAGTGTGTCCACAATGGAGGGCAGTGCATGAACTTTTATAGCCTGTGAATAGCTGCAAAACTCCACTCTGACCACTAAAAGCCAATATTATAGTCAAACTTTTCACAACTCTAGGCATTTGAATTTGAATATTTGATAATTATGGTGTTTTCTTTGTCATAGCATGAAACAAGAAAAGAAATTATTGAGGTAACTAAATTAAGCAAAAAGAAACAAGCCTAAACAATAAGGAGCTATATCATATTACCATGTGAATAACAAGTTTTTTCACACGA